>JAUKWE010051259.1:0-18002 GCA_032356425.1 Cumathamnion decipiens | reverse complement strand
TGCCGCCCGTTGCACTAATACGGCAATTTTCAGAATAGCTGTTTGGTATCGTGATCCCCAACATTCCCAGAAGATCCTGGTGAACGTCGGTCCACATGGGCCAACGTCGCCAATGGAGGGTACCAGTGGGCCCTTCCCGGCGGTGGCTTCGACGGCAACGAGCCGGAGACCACCCCCCTCATCTGGCACGCATGCCCTGCCGGGCCGGCGGAGTACCTGCGCGCCATCAACGCGGCGGCGCGTGAGTGTCAAGAGGAGACCGGACTGGTGCTCGATGAAGCCACGATCGATGTCGCCGTGCACCCCGATCCCGGTCCCTTAGTCCAGTTTTACCTGGTCACCTTCACCATCTCGGGCATCGTGGATGCCCCCCACTTCACATTGCACGATCGGTGGCCCGGCGTCCTGTGCACGGAGCAAGCGACGCTGAGGGGCCGCGCCTCCAGCAGGGCTCGCCGAGGCGCGCCGCTCGACGGTCTAGCTCGTCGTCGATGCTTCAGCGCACGGTCACGGCCTCGCCGAGGGGACATCCCGATAGGAAATCGAGCCGGCCTTCTTCCAGCCCTCTCGCAATAGCCACGTCTTCGGCAGGTACACGACGAGCGGATCGTAGGCCGCGGGACCGCGCCACAGGAACGCCGCGTCGCCATACTCCGCCCAGCCCGGGAACATCGCCGCGCTCGAGAACCAGTCGATCGTCCACGCCGACATCGGCGCCACGCGATCCTCTTGGTGTTTATGCCAGTTGTTGAGCACGTACGACAGCGTATGCCGCGCTTGCCGTGGCGAGGTGATGATCTCGGCGTGGTAACGATCGGGGAACACGGTGCCGCGCCGTCGTGGCCCGGGCTTCCCCTGGCTGATCGCCGCATTGAGGTGCTTGGCAGCCGAGATCTGGAAGCCTTGCATCCCCGACGCCAGCGCCGCCTTGTGCTTGGCCTCGACGAGCAAGTGGACGTGCGTGCGCTGGATGCTGACGTGCACGATCCGAAAGTCTTCGCGCCGCGCGATGGTGAACGTGGCTTCGCGAATCGCGCGATAAGTGAACCGGCGGCGCAGATTGCCGACCGCGCCAATGACTCGCAGGACCACGTGCACCGGATACCGAGCGTTGAGCTCCGGACGGGTCTTGTGCGGCGAGCCGGCTCGCCGGCCCTTCGGCTTGCGGCCGGCACCGCGGCGCTTGCCACCGCGCGCCTTCCACAGCACGAGCTGCTCGGGCTCGGAGCGCCGCTTCGGCGCGCGGGTCGCGGTTGGCTTGCCGACCTTCACACTACCTGGATAATCACCCACGGATATTCAGTCAATAGATTTCGCCGATATTATACTAGAGTACGTCGTATAGACCAACCGCTGCTGGCCCTGACCGCGCATCGCGCCCGCAGCATGGCGCCGGGGTTGACGCTGCCGGCTCGAGCTCGACGTCAGTCCGGATCGAGCATGCGGTGAAGGACTCGCCGCCATGGAAGATCGTGACCCTGTCCTCGCCCATGGCCGTCATGACCAGCGTGGACTCGGCAGTCCGATCCCTGGAACCTGCCACGGAAGATCACCACCCGGCCTGTGACCGGCGCTCGGCCCGTGACCTGCGCGCGGTAGCCATCCCGTCGGTCCGACGCGCAGCTCACAGGCCTCGTCCTCGCCGCTCACAGCCCTGATGCTCGAGCCCACGCCGCCTCCCGAAGATTTGAATGTGAGAGAGAAAGACAGAGAGAGAATGTGCGTGCATGTGTGCGATCGGAATGGAAGCCGCGCGGACGTCCACGCGATGAGTGGCCCAAGCAGCTGCTCGCGTTCGAGAAGGAGGCGCTGGCCGCGGGAGGCGGCAGGCGCTGCAGCTTGCCGAACCAGCCGGCATCGATCGCCGCGCTCGCCGTGCCGGGCGCCAGATCGAGCACCTCGACCGTGCGCTGGTCCTCGGAGATCGCCAGGTACCGCGAATCCGGGCTGAACGCGATCACGGCGGTGACGAAGCCCTGCAAGCGCATCGGCCGCATCACCGGGTGAACGTGGTCGCGTCGAGCAACACGACGTGGGTCCGGCTGACGACCGCGAGGATGCGGCCGAGGTCCGGGGCTCCGGCGATGCCGTCGCGGTGGCTGCGCGCGAGCGCGAGGCAGCCCTCGGGATCGGCCTGGGCGCACGCCTGTTCGAAGCGCAGGACCGCACGCGCCGGCGGCTCGGCGCACCCCGCGCTCGCGCACCGCACGTCAATGGGATCGGCTGCCGCGCGACGCGGCACCTGGCCGGCCGGGATTCCGTGGGGCGCGCCTCTCGCTCGAATCTCGCGTCCGAAGAACGGAGGCACGTCGCCGAGCGCTACGATTCGCGGGTGGACGCCGATGGCGAGCTCATCGTGCAGTGCGGCGCCGCCGCCGGGTCCAAGCTGCGCTTCCGCGAGCGGATCCGGATCGGCAGCGCCGTCGACTGCGAGCTCGTGTTGCCGGACGCCGGCATCGCGGCCGTGCACGCGACGATCGAGCCGCGCGGCGCCGGGTACCTGCTGCGCTCGACGGCGGGCGTGTACGTCGACGGGATGCCGGCGCTCGAGGCCGAGCTGCCCACGATCACGAAGCTCGACCTCGGCGGCGTCACGCTGACCTTCGAGCAGTGCGGCGGCGCCTACATCGGCAAGCCGGCGATCCGCGCGGCCCCGGCGAACGAGCCGCCGCTCACGCCCCGGCGCGCGGTGTACGAGCTCGGCGCGATGCAGCGGCAACGCGCGTTTGCCGCGCTCGCGCTGATCGACGACGATCACGTGTTGATCGTGGGTGGCGCACCACCGATGCGCGGGCCCGCGTTTGCCACGGCGGAGCTGTTCTCGTTCGAGCAGCGCGCCGGCCACGAGCTGCCGCTCACGTGCGCGCGCCGCGGGCCGATCGCGACCCGGCTGCTCGATGGCCAGATCCTGATCGCCGGCGGCGGTACCCACACGGCGGAGATCTTCGATCCGCAGAGCCACACGACGTCGCGGATCGCGCCGATGTCGGTCGAGCGCACCAGCGCCGCCGCGATCCTGCTCGGCGACGGTCGCGTGGTCGTGATCGGCGGGCTCGTCAAGCCCGGCCCCGCGGTCGCCGAGGTCTACGATCCGGCGCGTGGCGCGTGGAGCTCGCTCGCCGGCCCGTCGCTCGCCTACGCGGCGATCGCCCAGCTCGATGCGACGCGCTACCTGGTCGCCGCCACGCAAGGCGGGGTCGCGCCGCGGCCGGCGTCGGCGTACTTCGTGTTCGATGCCGCGACCTGGCGGTTCGAGGCCGTCGCCCCGCCGCGTGCGCCGCGCTGGTCGCCGGCCGTGGTCGCGCTGGGCGGCGGCCGCGCGCTCGTCGTCGCCGGGCATCACCAGTCCGGGCCCGTGCACGCGGTCGATTGCTTCGACCTCGCCGGGCGACGCTTCGAGCCGGTGGCCGAGCTCCGGTTCGACCGCGTCACCCCGGCCGTGGTGACGCTCGCGACCGGGCGCGTGCTCGTCGCCGGCGGCGGCTCGCTGGCGCTGGGCCTCCACAGCGCCGAGCTGTTCGATCCCGCGGCGGGCGCGTGGCAGACGCTGCCGGCGATCCGCCACGGCATCAACCCGATCGGCGCGCTCGCGCATGCAGATGGCTCGGCGGTGATCGTCGGTCTGCGCAGCGTCTCGCTCGCACGCGGCGAGCCGTGGTGACGCGACGCGGCCGTGCTGTGGACGTACGCCGGATCGAGAGGATCACGGCGCGGCCGTCGCGCAGCTACGATGCGCCAGTCGGCGCAAGTCGGCGCAACCTTGCAAAACCTAGTATAATCTGATGGTTGGCAGATCATGCGGCCATCGGTGGGACGTTCAAGTTTGAAACCAGTTTCAAACACGTTCGAAACTGGTTTGAAACTGGTTTGAAACTGCGCCACGCTTCCCGAGCATGACCCTCGAGGAAGCGATCCTGAAAGCCCTCCAGCAGCACCCGGAAGGGTTGCAACGCGGCGCCCTCCAGAAGGCGGTACGTCGCTCGGGAGACGCCCCGTGGAAGTTCCGCCGCGTGTTGCAGGTGCTCGAGAGCAGGGGCGTCCTGCACCGAAGAGGCAGCGCCCGCGCCAGTCAGTACTTCTCGGGGCCGGCGCCGGATGGGCTGCCTTCGTCTCCCGATCCGGTGTCAGGCTGGGTGTTCTCGGCGGAGGGCAACGAGGTCGTCGCCCTCGTCACCCGCCCCCTTCACCAGCGCACTCCCTGCAGCTACGAGCGGTCGCTCCTCGACGGTTATCGAGCGAACTCCACCTTCTACCTGCGCGACCAGGACCTCCGCCGGCTGCGCGAGCTCGGCGCCACGCCCGACGCGAATCAACCTGCGGGCACCTGGGCCCGTCACGTCTTCGAGCGGTTGTTGATCGATCTGTCGTGGAACTCGAGCCGGCTCGAAGGGAACACGTATTCGCTGCTCGATACCGAGCGCCTGTTCCGTGACCACGCGGCGTCCGAAGGCCACCAGGTCCTCGAGACGCAGATGCTGCTCAACCACAAGCAGGCGATCGAGTACCTCGTGGACGAAGCCGCGACGCTACGGCTCGAACCCCGCGTCTTGCGGACGCTCCACGGGATGCTTGCCGAGAACCTGCTTCCCGATCCCGCGGACGAGGGCCGGCTGCGGCGACGGACCGTCCGGATCCACGACAGCAGCTTTCTTCCACTCGACGTGCCGCAGCAGATCGAAGAGCTCTTCGTTCAGATGCTGGCGACCGCCGACGCGATCGAGGACCCCTTCGAACAGTCGTTCTTCCTGCTCGTCCACATCCCGTACCTGCAGCCTCTTGCCGATGTGAACAAGCGGACCTCGCGACTGGCGGCGAACCTCCCCTTGCTGCGACGCAACCTTCAGCCGCTCTCGTTCGTGGACCTGCCGTGCGAGGCCTACACGCTGGCCACCCTCGGCCTCTACGAGCAGTGCCGCATCGAGGCGCTGCGTGACGTGTACCTCTGGGCGTACCAGCGCTCCGCGGAACGCTACCGGGCGATCGTCAAGTCCCTCGGTGAGCCCGATCCGTTCCGGCTCAGGTACCGCGATGCCGTGCGCGAGCTCGTTCGCACCGTCGTGCAAGAGCTGCCGGCGCCGGCAGACCTCGAAGCCCGTGTCGCCACGCTGTCCGAAGGCCGGGCAACGCGTGAGGATCGACCCAAGTTCCAGGCGCTCGCGCTGCAGGAGCTGCAGAACCTGAACGAAGGCACGTTCCACCGCTACCGCTTGCGGCCGTCCGAGTTCCACCGGTGGATCGACGTGCACCGGCCGAACCGTTAGCCCCTGCTCTCACCCGACCCTGTGCGCATTCCGTACCGTCGGTGGAGAGCATCTCCTGCTCGTCTCTTGACAGACATCTCATTTTGCATACCATCTTGGGATGCCAGGTGCCACGCTTCATTGGCTGCTGGTTTTCACCGATGCTAGCTTGGAGCACCTTGCCGAACGGAACATCGACGAGCAGGATGTCGCCGACGCAGTGTTCGGACGGCACGGACCGGTACGGGTTCGTCATGCTGGACGAGGGAGCCGTCAAAGGTGGTTCATCGTCGCTCCTCTCCGGGGCGGCGAGCTGCTCACCTGCATCTTGCGAGCGGCCGAATTGCGCGACCTTGAGGCCGAGGGTGCGTTCGTGGTTCCAACTACCCAACTTCCGGCGAGTCCACCGACCCCTCGGGAAACCATGCGGCTTTGCGTGACAGGCTGGATATCCCACGATGATGAGTCTCGAAGCTACCGCGCCTGGCGACGTAGCAAGGGAGGACGATAATGGTGTCTAGGAAGAAGAAGATCCCCGCGTTCGCGACGGATAGTGATGAACGACGATTCTGGGCGAAGCACAACGTCGAAGAGTTTGCAGATCAGCTAGACGAGCTCGACGTCAAGATTCAACCAGCCCGCACAGAGCAAATTGCAGTCCGTCTGTACAAGGAGGATCTCGCCGCGCTTCGCGAGCTCGCCAAGCGGAAGGGGGTCGGCCATACGACACTCGCTCGCAGCATTCTCGAATTGTGGCTCTCTCGGGTGCGCGAGAAGGTAGCACCTTCCTCTCATCGTCCGCGTCGCGCGAGTTGAATCCGCGGATGGACGGTCTAGTCGACATCTGGCTTGCGAAGCGATCGCTATGACTCAGACCTTGCGCGATCGGTCGCTTCGATCGCCGCCGCGCGCCCCTGAGAGCTGGTGCGCGAGCGCGCGGGTCTCGATCAGGTTGTCCTCGATCGAGCAGTACGTCCAGCCGCCGTAGCGGCCGACCGCATGCACGCCGTGGCCGGCGAGCACCGCCTTGAGCCGGGCGGTCTCGGCGAGCGAGGCGGCCGTGATGTGGACGTACGCCGGATCGAGCACGACGTGGTGATGCGCGACGAGCTGGTGATCGGTGATGATCGCCTCGCGCCGCAGATCCCCGAGCACGCGCGCGCGCAGCGCCTCGACGTCGAACGTCGCGTCGTGGGGCGCCCCGATCTCGACGTAGAGGCTCATCCGGTCGGCCGCGCCCGGGGCCGGCGGTAGGATGTTGTCGTACCAGCCGACCCGGTAGAACACGAGCGCGCGGTCCGGGAAGTACATCCAGTGGACGTCGCGCGGGCCCTTGCGGTCGAACCCGAGGTTGTAGACCAGCACCTTGTTCGACGAGAACACCGCCGGATCGTGGGCGACGCCGCAGATCCGCGCCAGCGCCGGCAGCGGCGCCGACGACACCACGCGATCGAACGCGATCCGCCGGCGCGGCGTGATCACCTCGCGCGCGGCGAGATCGATCGCGGTGGCGGGCTCGTCGCAGTGGACCGTGCCGGGCGGTAGATCATGCAGCAGCGCGTGGACGTACTGCACCGCGCCGCCGGCGGGATACGTGAAGGTCGCGTTGTAGCCACCATCGCCGGCGCCCGGCGGACGGGGCCGCATGTTCGCGATGATGTCGGCGATGTCGGCGTGCGGGAAGAACCGGCCCATCGCATCGACGTCGAGCCGATCGAGATCCGTGGCGTAGAGCTTCTCGTTGTACGGCCGGAGGAACTTGTCGGTGATGCCCTTGCCGAGCCGGCGGACCAGCATGTCGCCGAACGAGCGCGGCGGCCCGCCGGCCGGCTGCCGGGACGCAAAGAACAGGTCGACCAGGCACTCGAGGAACTCGTCGTGCGGCAGCTGGTGGATGTGCTTCTGGAACGGGAACTCGATGTCGCGGCCGGCGTAGCGGATCGTGCTGCGCTTGCCGACGGTGCGCACCTCCTGGCCCGGCATCCGCGCGCGCAGCCAGGCCTCGATCGCCGGATCCTTGAAGTGAAAGAAGTGGCCGGAGTAGTCCCAGACGAAGCCATCGCGGGCGACGGTCCGGCAGTAGCCGCCCGGCTCGGCCTCGGCCTCGAGCACGACGACCTCGGCCCCGGGGTGCCGCTCGCGCCACCAGTTCGCGAACGAGAGCCCCGACATGCCGGCGCCGATCACGACGGTGGCGCCGCCACGGGTCACTTCAGTCTCGCGATCTCGTTCTGGAAGATCCGCTGCGCGATCGCCGCCGCGGCGCCGTAGGTGCTCTCCATCCCGAAGTACGACAGGCTCTTGGACAGGAGGCTCTGGCGGCGCGAGTACGGCGTGTCCGACGCGTAGTGGATGACGCCCAGCTCGAACGACGTCTGATCGACGTCGACGAGCGAGACCAGCTCGTCCTTGGGGTGGCGGCGCGGCTCGGCGATCTCGTAGGCCGCCGACAGGTACGGCCCGGCCTCCATCTCCATCACCGTGTAGCCCTCGCGGTAGAACACGTCCATGTACTCGCGGTTCTGCAGGAACGCCGAGCGCACGGTCAGCGCCTTCTGGTTGTCGAGCACGGTGCCGTGCTTCATGAACGGCTGGACGTCGGCGGCGGTCAGCGCGTTCTTGAACAGGAACGTGTTCGCCGAGTGCTCGTCGTGCACGACCTTGCTGATCATGACGTCGCCGACCCGGCCGTTGAGCGTCGCCGCCTTGCCCATGATGTAGATGCCGCGGAGCTCGTCGACGCCGAGCGAGATCGCCGACAGGTGGTGGTACGCCGCCATGCCGAGCGGGTAGTCGATGTTGATGATGACGGCGCGGCTGTCGCGCAGCCGCTCGATCCCGGGCTGGCGCAGCCGCGGATCGATGTTGTCGGGCGACAGCTTCGACAGCTCGATGACCTGCGCGTCGACGTCGATCCGGCCGGGCGACAGGATCGCGCGGATCCCCGCCGCGGTATCCGAGTCCTGCACGTGGGTCATCCGGTCCGGCTCGTGGTGGATGAACGTGCGCAGCGCGTAGTACAGGATGTTGGTCGCGAGCCCCAGATCGCCCTTGGCGACGGCCTGGTCGTAGCGCGGCACGAGGTCCTCGATGTTGCGATCGCGCAGGAACCCGAGGATCTCGTCGCGGTGGATGCGCGCGTAGCCGCCCAGGAGGTTCGCCAGCGAGTGGCTGTTCGACGACACGAAGTAGACCGGCCGGCCCGACGGCACCGCCGGGGCGATCGCCTGGTACCAGCGCTGCGCCGACCGCTGGTACTCGCGGAACGAGCCGTCGAGCAGGCGCACGAACAGATCGCAGTCGTGGGCGATCATGTCGCGCAGGATGTCGTTGGACCGGGGCCCCAGCGCGCCGCGCAGCCGGGCGACCGCGGCGTCGTCGCCGAGCGCGCCCGCGAGCGCCGTGTCGTCGGTGACGTCCGAGATCCGCGCGGTCAGGAGCCGCTCGCGCAGCTTGTTCCACTCGATCTGGTACGCGGTCAGGATCGGCACGAGGTCGTCGATGTCCGAGGCCGACGCGATGAACGCCGCGAGGGTCTCGCCGCCGTCCCAGCGCAGCGGCCGGCGCCTGCCGCGGGTCCGCACCACCTGCCAGCGGTCGATCGCGTAGCCGGCGTGGTCGAACTGCTGCTGGGACTGGCCGAGCACCAGGTGCCGGACCCGCGGCATGCAGTCGGGCAGCCGCCCGGCCGAGTACGCGAACGCCGCGAGATCGGGCTCGGGCGCCTCGGCACCCAGGTGCAGGCTCGAGCGCGAGAACAGGTGCGCCTCCTCGAAGGCGCGCACGCGGACGTCCCCGCTCGACCGGAGCAGCGAGTAATACGTCCGGATGTAGAGGTCGATCTCGTCGCTGGTTGCGCGAGGCGGCTGGCGATCCACGGTGCCAGGGTAGATCACCCTTGGCTCCGGAGCGCTTTTCCTGGCCGCCAGATAGTGCTAACCAGAGGGCCCAACGACCCGGGCGCCGTCAAACGCACGGGATCTGCGGGTTCACGTCACCAGACGGTGCGCGGAGTGCGACGACCCCGCGTAACCAGAACGAGCGTGGGATATAAGGCCCCCCAAGAGGATTCCGTGAGCAAAGAAGAGCTAGTTCATCTCGACGGCGAAGTCATCTTGATCGCGAAAGGCGGTAACTTTCGGGTCAAGCTCGACAACGGCCACGAGGTCTTGGCCAAGCTCGCGGGCAAGGTCCGCCGCCACCGGATCCGCGTGGTGCTCGGCGACCGGGTCACCGTCGCGGTCTCGCCCTACGATCCGACCCGCGGCTTCATCGTCTACCGCCAGCGCTGACGCCGGTTCGCCGGCGCGACGATGTCGTGCTATTTTAGGTACTTATCGTCGATTCCGCGCCCCGGTCGAGGCGCCCGCCGATCTGGCCCTGTCGCGCCCGGCGGCACGGGCGCCTCACCCGCCTCTGCCCTCCCGGCCACCCGCGCGTCGGCTGCGGCCACGGCGGATGGTCGCAAACCGTCGCGTGCCCAGGTCGAGGACTGCACGCGTGGCCTCGAGGCGATGCTGGCGCAGCGCTGGAGGCGACGGCTGCATGAGGGCTCGGGGCTCGCGGCAGCTCACGGCGGCGACTCCCGTGCGCTCGGCGGCGACTCCCGTGCGCTCGGCGGCCACCAGTCGGCGACGTTGAGCGGCACCGCATCGAACGGCGCGATCCGCGCCTCGGTCTCGTCGCTGTACGTGCCGATCATGCGCCAGTCCGAGGACTCCAGCCGGTAGACGGTCAGCACGCGCGCCTCGAGGTCGACGAGCCACAGGAAGGGCACGCCGACCCCGGCGTAGTAGGGCAGCTTGCGGAGCATGTCGTGGCGGCGTGTCGTCGGCGACAGGATCTCGCAGACCCAGTCGGGCACGAGGCGTATCGGTTCGTCGATCGGCATCTCGGGCATCCGTTCGCGGCGCCAGCCGGCAACGTCGGGCGAGATCTCCTTGGTGTCGTTCGGCAGCTCGATCCCAGGCTCGGTGACGATCCACCAACCTCCGGGACCGCCGCGACCGTGGTCGAACGGGTCGCCGATCCTACCTCCGATGGCCCGCGTTGTGCGCTGGTGCCGCATGCGCGGCTTGGTCATCGTGTAGAGCACGCCCTCGATGATCTCGCCGACGATGCCCGGGGGCAGAGCGTCCAGGTCAGCGAGCGTTGGAGCGCTCGGGCTTGGCTTGGTCGTGCTCATGTCCCACCTGGGAGGTTAGCACTGCGGCTGCGCTGGCCGCGGCGGCGGTCGCAGTGGCGGTTCGTGGCGGTTGGTTCGCGTTAGCACACCGTCGTCACACCGGCGTGAGCCGTGGTCCAACCAGGCAAGATCATGCAGCGATGCGGGGCTCCACGCGGCCTGAAAATCCGCGTGTCGTTGGGCCGAGCAATCGCCGCACCCAAACGGATCCCGACTACGCCGCGGGATGGAGCGAGCAGGGCTCGACGTGCGATGAGCAGCGCGATCGCGGCAGGCGCACGGCAGAATGCCGCGGCCGCTGCATCCTGCCGTGCAGGCCGCCGCTGGAATGGTAACCTCGCTAACAAGTGGACGAGTTATGAGCACCACCACGAAACCAAGCATGAAGCCGCCAACGCTCGCAGATCTCGATGCCCTGCCACCGGGCGTCGTCGGCGAGATCATCGAGGGCGTGCTCTACACGATGACCAAGCCGCGGATGCGGCATCAGATCCTCGGCCTCGAGATCGGCAGCGATCTACTCGGCCCGTTTGCCAAGGGGCGCGGCGGCCCCGGCGGCTGGTGGATCGTAACCGAGCCCGGGATCGAACTGCCCAACGAAACCAAGGAGATATCGCCCGACGTTGCCGGATGGCGCCGTGAGCGCATGCCCGAGCTGCCGCCGATCGACGAGCCGATCCGCGTGGTGCCGGATTGGGTCTGTGAGATCCTGTCGCCGCGCACGCGGCGCCATGATCTGCTCGTCAAGCTGCCCTACTACGCCAGGGTCGGCGTCGCCTACGCGTGGGTGGTGGATCTCGAGGCGCGCGTGCTGATTGCCCAGCGGCTCGAGTCCGGCGCTTGGCGAACGATCGGTACGTACAGCGACGAGACCGAGGCGCGGATCGAGCCGTTCGAGGTGGTCCCGCTCGACGTCGCGGGCTGGTGGCCTCCTGGAGTGCCTGAGCCTCGCGCCTGACGGTTCGTGGTGGTTCGTTACGGGGTGCGGATCTTCGCCGTCCGGCGCGCGCACATTCGTAGCGTACCCGGATCGAACCCTGTGCGCATGCGCAGCGCGCCGTCCAGCTGGCCTGGGCCTCGAGAAGGTGACTGCCATCATTCATCGTCGCCGGCATCTCCGAACATCACATCGACCTGAAGCTCGATCGCCTCGAACGGCTCGGCTCGCACGACCTCTCCCGATGCCGCGGGCAAGACGATCAGGTATCCCTTCGACTCCCAGCGATGCACGACCAGCGTCTTCTCCTCGGGATTGCAGATCCAGTAGTGGGGCACCCCGGTCGATTGCAGTACCCGCAGCTTGTCGATCAGATCGCGCTTCTCGTTGGATGGCGACAGCATTTCGCACACCCAGTCGGGGCGCACCCGGACTGGACGGCCGGTCGGACAATCTCGAACCCGATCCCGCCTCCAGCCAACCAGGTCATGTCGAAATAGCTCGTGTGATTCGTACTCGACATCCACTCGGTCCCGATCCACCAGCCACCAGGCCATCGCCCCCCGCTGCCGCGGTCGAACCGCCGGCCCAGCGCGCCGCCAACCGCCCGCTGCGATCGCCCGTGCGCCATCGTCGGGCTTGCCTTCTCGATGATCGCCCGGTGGATGATCTCCGCGCAAACGTCGTCGCCGAGTGCCTCGATATCAACGAAGGTCGCTCCGGCAGTTCGATGCGGCACAGCCACCTCCGCAGCATAGCCGCCGGCACGTCTCGATGCCAGTGAGGCGCCTGGCGCATGTTCCCGTAGCTTCCGTCGCGATTCACGAACGATGCACGAAACCCGAGGCGCTGCGGCTGGCGGATGAGGAGGAAGCCGTCACCTTCTCGAGCCGGATCTCGGGTGGGTCCTGCCACCCGACCGCGCCGCCGGTCATGCGCTCCGTTTCATCGGCAAACGTTTGCTGCGCGAACTGCTCCAGCTGCCCCATGGTGCCGCCGATAGCAGACGAGAGAGCCATCGCCACCGGTCGTGCTCACCAAACGCGCCAGCTCACCAGAAGCGCGCTGGTGGCGATCGCGCGAACCAGCCGGCGTGAAGCTTCGAGCATCTTGGGACGACGATGCTTGCCGCCGGGGTGCTCTCTGCGCACGCGGCGGGACTTGACCCGGACCTGCGGGCGGTGACGCGGTGCCGAGCACGCCTTGCCCGGCGCGTGAAGGCGTGACCAGGCACCCGAGGCACCAGGTGGGTGTCGGCGTGTCGCGGTCTACGATGCTCAACGCGATCTTCGGTGGCCGGGACGCGGTTACGTCTCGTGCACCGGCACCGAGGCGAACCGCTGGAGCCAGTAGGTGCCGGGCGGGAACACGGCGGCCATGCCGTTTCCGCCAGCGGTCGCGGGCGCTGGCGTACTCCATGACGAACGCGCGATTGCGCAGCAGCGCCGCGATGCGCGCCTACTTGCTTCGCCCCGCGACGTTGGGCCGGAGGTTCCTGCGGGGCTCGCGGCTGGCCGGGAACTCGCGCCATGACTGGGCGAGGACAGCGCGTCGCCCGACACGCGCCGCCCGGTGCGCGCGCGCTCGGCCGCGCGCTCGAGTTCGACGGCATGCACGCGGTCGCGCAGCTCCGAGAGCACCTCGGCAGCGGGCCCGAGTTCGGCAGGGATAGTGATCGGCAACTCGAGCGCATCGGGCATCGGGCCAGTTGTGGACCCGGTCGACCAGGTGGTCCTGCACGGGATTGGTTGCCGTGTAGACCAGCTTGTCGATTACCGCCTCGCGGTCGGCGAGCCTGACGACACAGATCTGTTCGCACGACCAAAAATTTTCCCAGCGGTCGCGCACGGCGTTCTGACTGCGGGCCAGGAGCTTGTGAAATGCTCGATGAACTCCGGGTGGCGGCCTGCGCGATCGTAGATCGCTTACCGCGAGCCGGTGGGCGCCGGTGGCCACCAGCTTGCGATATTCAGAGGTACAGTCTCGAAGGGCGGGATCCGCGCCTCGGTCTCGTTGCTGTAGGTCCCGATGACGCGCCACTGGGAGGACTCGAGCCGGTGTGCCGTCAGCACGCGAGCTTCAAGGTCGACCAGCCAATGGTAGGCGACGCCCACCTTCGCGTAGTACGGCAGCTTGACGTTCATGTCGTGACGCCGTGTGGTCTTCGACAAGATCTCGCATACCCAGTCGGGCACGACGCGGATCGGTTCGTCGCTGGGTAGCTCCGGCATGCGCTCTTTGCGCCATCCACCTACGTCGGGCGAGATCTCGGGCGTGTTCGGAAGCTCGATTCCTGGTTCCGGGAGGATCCACCAGCCACCCGGGCCACCTCGCCCGTCATCGAACGGTTCCCCAACGCCGCCGCTGATCTTGCGTGCCGTGCGTTGGTGCTTCGCCCGCGGCTTGGTCATCGTGTAGAGCACGCCTTCGATAATCTCGCCTACCATTCCCGGGGGAAGCGCGTCGAGGTCCGCGAGCGTGGGCGGCTTCATGCTGGGCTTCGTCGTCGTGCTCATCGTCGACGGTTCTTACCACTCGTTCTTACCACTCGCTGGGCGTCTGCGCGACCTGCGACTGTCCCGGTGCTTGCTCAGGGGGCTCGCCCGTCATTTGGCCGGGAACTCGCGCAGGTCATCAGGGGCACAGGTTCAGGCGCATCGACGTGCCCTGCTCGAGCGCGCGCGAAGGTGCTCAGTCGCCGGGCAGCTCGAACGCGCCCGCGAAGATCGCATCGACGTCGAGGACGGCTTCGTTCGACAGCACGAGGCGTTCGCCGACGCCGGCGAACTGGTAGAGCCAGGTCCTCGTGCGATCGCGCCGGAAGTGCTCGATCCGATGGCGAGCGTACCATGCCAGCCTGGGCGGCCATCACCCTCGCAGGAGCGCAGGTGCCGCTGGCCTGGATGCGGCTTCCACGCCGCGAACGTGTCGATGTCGAGGGGATCTATCGCCGGGCGCTGCTAGACTGCCGGGGTGGCAGACACGCCTCTGTATGTAGGGATCGATCTCGGCACGACGAACTCGGCCGCCGCTGTCTTCGACGGCGAGCGCGTCAGCGTGGTGCGCAACGCCCAGGGTGCGACGGTCACGCCGTCGGTCGTGCGGCTCGACAAGCAAGGCCGGGTGACGGTCGGGACCCGGGCGCGGCGGTTCCTCGAGCAGGATCCGACCAACACCGCCGCCGAGTTCAAGCGCCTGATGGGCACCGGCAAGCCGATCGACTTTCCGGCCGCGGCGACGACGCGCAAGCCCGAGGAGCTGTCCGCCGAGATCCTCTCGGCGCTCCGCCAGGACATCACCGACCAGCTGAGCGTGACCGTCGATCGCGCGGTGATCTCGGTGCCGGCGCTGTTCGAGCTGCCGCAGAGCGCGGCGACCTCCGAGGCGGCGCGGCTCGCCGGGTTCGCCCGCGTCGAGCTCCTCCAGGAGCCGATCGCCTCGGCGCTCGCGGCCGGCTGGCGCGCCGATGGTGACGGCGCGGGCACCTGGCTGGTGTTCGACCTGGGCGGCGGCACGTTCGATGCGTCGCTGCTCGAGACCCGCGATGGCCTGCTGCGCGTGGTCGGCCACGACGGCGACAACTTCCTGGGCGGCCGCGACTTCGACTGGGCGATCACCGAGCACCTCGCGGCGCAGCTCTCGGTCGTGCCGCGGCGCAACACCGCCGAGCACGCCGGGGCGCTGCGGGCGCTGCGGATGGCCGCCGAGGACGCCAAGATCGAGCTGTCGCGCGGCGAGCGGGCGCAGGTCACGCTCGCGCAGCCGCTGGTGATCGATGGCAAGCAGGTCGAGGTCGACCTCGAGCTCGATCGCGCCACCGTCGAGCGGCTGTGCGCGCCGCTGGTCGACCGCGCCGTCGACGTCTGCGTGCGCCTGATGACCGCGCACGGCCTCGGCTCGGGCCAGCTGGCGCGCCTGGTGCTGGTCGGCGGGCCCACGGTGATGCCGATGGTGCGCGGCCGGGTCGCGGCGCGGCTCGAGGCCGTGATCGCCGAGGGCCACGATCCGATGACGCTGGTCGCGCAGGGCGCGGCGCTGTACGCGGCCACCGCCGGCCTGGACGGCCGCGCCGCGTCGATCGCGGTGCCGGCGGGGCGCCAGGTCTGGCTGCAGTACCCGGCGGTGTCGTCCGATCTCACGCCGCACGTGGTCGGCAAGTTCATCGGCGCCGATCCGCCCGCCAAGGTCAAGCTCGTGCGCAGCGACGGCGCCTGGACGAGCACCGAGGCGACGGTCGGCCCCGACGGCACGTGGCTCACGACCGTGAGCTTGATCGCGCGGCGCGCGTGCACGTTCCAGATCGAGGCGCGCGGCGCCGGCGGCCAGCTCGTCGTCGTCAGCCCGCCGTCCTTGACCATCGTGCAGGGCCTCACGATCGGCGATCCGCCGCTGTCGCGCACGCTCGGCGTCGCGCTCGCCAACGGCCACGTCCAGACCTACCTCGAGCGCGGCGCCCCGCTGCCGGCGCGGCGCACGTTCACCCACCACACGATCGAGACCGTCGCGAAGGGCAGCTCGGACAGCGTGCTGCGGATCCCGATCGTCCAGGGCGAGCTCGACCAGGCCCACCTGTGCCGGCTGGTCGGCACGCTCGACATCGGCGGCGACGTCGTGAGCGACACCGTCCCGACCGGCTCGGCCGTCGAGGTCACCATCGAGCTCGATCGCGGCGGCCGGCTCGCGGCGCGCGCGCTGGTCCCGGTGATCGGCCAGATGTTCGAGCACGTCGCGCACCTGCTGGTCCCCGACGCGGCGCCCGAGGCGCTCGACGCGGCCGTGCGCGATCTGCGGCGCCAGCTCATGGAGCTCCGCACCGACGCGTTCCGCCACGGCCTCGGCCAGGTGATCGAGAAGCTCGATCGCATCGAGTCGCGGCTGTCGGAGGCCGAGCGCGACATCGACGCCGCGCACGGCGGGGATGCCGATGCCGCCCAGCGGGCGCGGCGCGCGCTGCTCGACGTCGACGCCACGATGTCCGAGGCCGATCTCGCCCGCAAGTGGCCCGAGCTCGACGAGCAGGCGCGCCACGCGGCGATCTCGGCGTCGTCCACCGTCGGCATGTACGGCACCGAGGCCGAGCGCACGCTGCTGCAAGACGTGCTGACCGCGATGGACAAGGCGCGGCGCGACAAGGACGCCCCCGAGCTCGAGCGCCAGATGCGGCTCGCCCAGCGGCTGTCGAACGCCGCGTTCAACCGGACCCCCGAGGCGTGGGAGTGGTACTTCGAGGACGCCGCGTCGGAGATCAGCAAGTGCCGCGACCTGCCGCGCGCCCAGCGGCTGGTCACCGAGGGCAAGGCCGCGATCGAGCGCAGCGACAACGCCGAGCTGCGCCGCGTCGTGAAGGCGCTGTGGCAGCTCCTGCCCGAGAGCAGCGAGGCCCGCAAGAAGGGCTTCGACTCGGGCGTGCGGTGAAGCTGGCGGACAATCCGTTCTTCGTGCTCGGCGTCACCGCCGAGGCCAGCCGCATCGAGGTCGAGCGCGAGGCCCAGAAGCTGCTCGGCATGCTCGAGCTCGGCTTCGCCGAGGCCCGCACCTATGCGACGCCGCTGGGGCCGCGCGAGCGCACCGCCGAGATGGTGCGCGCCGCGGTCGCCGCCCTGCGCGATCCGTACCGCCGCCTCGTCGCCGAGCTGTGGGCGCGCCACGCGCCGCCGCTGCACGCCGAGCCGGTCGCGCGCGAACCGCCCGCACCGGCGCGGGTGGGCCTGCGCCGTGCCCTCGGGTGGAGGCCGTAGATGTACGCCCTGCCCTACTTCCTGCTGCAGCGGCTTCGCCAGGCCGCGATCAACGCCCGCCGCCGCGCGCGCACCGGCCACTACCTCGCGTGGTCGGCGCTCGCCGGCCTCGCGAACGCGGCGATGCTCGTGCTGGGGACGGCGTTCGTCCTGCTCCTGTGGTCTTTGACGCTGTGGTGGCTCGCCCTGCCGATGATCGCCGTCCTCGTCGTCCCGGTGATCGCGGACACCCTCGTGCGCTTCGTGTTCGTTCCCGGCGGCCACCACCGGCTCGCCTACCACGCCGGGCTGTACAGCCGGCCGGGCACCGATCCGCCCGCGTACGCCCTGTGCGTGGCCGCCTGGGCCAGTACCAGCGGCGCCGCGGTCGCGTGGGTCGCCGCCAGGCGCGAGGCGCGGCGGCCGCTCGGCGACGCCGAGGTCGCGGCGACCGCGTTCCTGGCCGCGACCCGCGGGGATGACACCACCGCGCGCCAGCTCCTGCGATCGCTCGCGATGCTCGTCGAGGATCACCCCGCCGTGCGCGAGCTCGCCGGCGAATGGCTCGCGTGCGATGCCGCCGAGCGCGCCGCGTGGGACGAGCTCGTCGACGAGGCCGCGCGCACCGGCTGGCCCGCCACGCCGCTCACCTACCTGCTCGAAGGCATCGCCGCGCGCCATACAGGCGCCGCCGGGGCACCGTCCGCCACCGAGCTGTGGGCGCGCTGGGCGCTCGCGCCGCGGCACCGCGCGACCTATGCACTCGTGGTCGAGGCCCTCGCGATCCCACCGGGCGCGCGGGTGCCGCCGGCGTCGGTCGGCGCGCTCGACGCGACCGAGCAGGCCGAGCAGGCCGCCCCAGCGCCCACCCCGCTGCCGCACGCCGTCGCGGCGCACCTCGCCTTCGAGGCCAGGCCGGCCAC
>JAUKWE010051148.1:0-18039 GCA_032356425.1 Cumathamnion decipiens | reverse complement strand
GTGCCGCGCCGCCCGTTGCGCGCCTGATCGACGACGCGCACGAGATCGGCCGGATACGACAGCAGCATCATCCGCTGGAGCGCGCGCCCCGGCGCCGCCTCCACGTACGCGCGGATCGCACCCATGATGGCGGCGACCGCCGTCGGGTCCGCGGACCAGCGCAGCCGTGCGTGCGGTGGCACGAGACCCACGTGGGTGATCCGCGCCGCGATCGCCCTGAAGATCAGTGGCCTGATCAGCTCGATATACGCCCACGCCGTGTCACCGCCGCCGTGTGCCGCTCCCATGGCGCCGGCCGCCTTGCGCTGGACAGCTGGCGTCGCCGACGCGACGTGCGCCTCCTGGCCCGCCAGCTGATCGCCCAGCGGCGATCCCGGCGGTCCGGTCACCGTTTGCTTGTCGAGTGTCGGGCTGCCGGTCGTCGGATCGACGGAGGGCTGGACCGGCAACTCGTCGGTCAATGCCTGCTTGCCAGGAACCGGGGGCGATACCGCCGCGTGGTGTCCCACCTTCGACCCAGGATCATCGCCATCGCGTAGCGCTCGGCTCACCGCGAGCTCCACGGCCGCGCGCCGGCCGCGCGTTGCGAGGCCCGCGGTTGCTTCCTCGATCCCGCGCGGCCGACTTCGGTGCCTTCGCGCTCGTGCATCGTGCCCTCCTGGCCCGCTCGGTGCCTCGCTCCGAGAGAAACATCGCGACGCCCGTGGGTCCACCTTCCAGGACGAGGTTCGTGCGCAAGGCAGGTCATACGAACCGCGCCACTCGAGAGCATCCGATCGCCCGCCGGATCGGTGCTTCGCGTTCGCATAACACCGTAGCTGGATTCTTCGTTCGTGGTGGAACTGATTTCTAGCGGACCCTGTCTGACCAAGGGCTTACCAACTTCCACCTTTGAACCAACGTTGCTGCGATGCGGCAGCGTCGATGTCAGAACACCATCGATGCTGCGCCGATGCGCTACGCTCGGGGCATGAGGGATCCGCGCGCCGGCGTCCTGCGGAGCGGCTACGCGACGGTCGCGCGCGCGTATCGCGAGCACCTGATCGACGAGCTCGCCGGCAAGCCGCTCGACCGCGCCTTTCTCGACGCGTTCGCGGAGCGGGTCGCCGGCAGGCCGATCGTCGACATCGGATGCGGCCCCGGACACATCGCGCGCTACCTCGCGTCGCGCGGCGCCGCGGTCGAAGGGCTCGACCTGTCGCCGGCGATGGTGGACGAGGCGACGGCGAGCCACCCGGGGCTCGCGTTTCGTGTCGGCGACATGTTCGCCCTGCCCCACGACGATGGATCGGTTGCCGGCATCGTCGCGTTCTACGCGATCGTCCACCTCCGGTCCGACGAGCTGGTCGCGCCGTTTCGGGAGTTCCACCGCGTGCTGGTGCCCGGCGGGCTGATCGGCGTCGCGTTCCACGCCGGCACCGACACCGTCCACGTGGACGAGCTGTTCGGCTGCGCGACCTCGCTCGACTTCATGTTCCATCGCCCCGAGGCCGTGGCCGGCGCGCTCGTCGAGGCCGGGCTCGTGATCGAAGCGCGCCTCGACCGCCAGCCGTATCCGGACGCCGAGCACCCGAGCCAGCGCTGCTATCTCCTGGCGCGGAAGTGACAGGTCCCGCTCACGGCTCCGTGGGCTTGGGGGCCCCGCGCGCTCGCAGCACCGGGGACACCTTCGACCAGCGCACGTCCACCTTGGTGATCTGCGCGAGTGTGAGCGAGCGCATGGCGCGTCGGGAAGCCGTCCCGGGTGCGCTCGGCCACGTGCTAGCGTCGCGTGCGGCCTGGCCGTGTCCTCGCTGGACCGCGGCTGGCTCGCGCCAGCGGGCAAGGCGGGACGTCCTGGAAGCAGACCAGAGGCTCCTATGTGGAATCGTTCGCTCCTGATCGCGCTCGTCCTGATGGCTGCCTGCAAGGGCTCCGGCGGTGGATCGGGGAGGCCCGCGGATGCCGGCACCGACGCGGCCGGTGACGTCGGTGACGCCGGTGACGCCGGCAGCTCGACGTGCGGCCGGCTCGGCTTCCCGGGCGTGCCGTCGCCGCCGACCGGCCTGTCCCCGTATGCGGTGGCGGTGGGGGACGTCAACGGCGATGGTAAGGGTGACCTCATCGTCGCCAACGCAGGCGCGGGCACGGCGAGCGTGCTGCTGGGCAACGGCGACACGACGTTCCGGAGCAAGAGCGACTATCCGCTGGGGGCCGACCCGCGATCGATCGCGGTCGCCGACGTCAACGGCGACGGCAAGCTCGACCTCGTCGCGACCAGCGAGGCCAACGTGGTGAGCGTGCTGCTGGGCAACGGCAACGGCATGTTCCAGGCCAAGGTCGATTACCCGACGGGCGCGGCCCCGACCTCGGTCGCGGTGGCCGACGTCAGCGGCGACGGCAAGCCCGACCTCGTCGTGGTCGATCAAGGCGCCAGCGCCGTGAGCGTGCTCCTGGGCAGCGGCAACGGCATGTTCCAGGCCAGGGTCGATTACCCGGTGGGCAAGAACCCGCTCGCGGTCGTGGTGGCCGACGTCACCGGCGACGGCAAGCCCGACCTCGTCGTGGCCAATGAGCTGGACAGCACGGTGAGCGTGCTGTCCGGCAACGGCAATGGCACGTTCCAGGCCAAGGTCGACGTCGCGACGAGCGGGTCGCCGCGCGCGATCGCGGCGGCCGACGTCAACGGCGACGGCAAGCCCGACATCGTCACGGCCAACGCGATCCTCAACACGGTGAGCGTCCTCGTCAACAAGGGCGACGGCACGCTGCTCGGCCACGTCGACTACGCCGCGGGCATCGTGGCGAGCTCCGTCGCGCTGGGCGACGTCACCGGCGACGGCAAGCTCGACGTCGTGGTCACCAACGTCACCGTCCACACGGTGACCGTGCTGGCGGGCAAGGGCGACGGGACATTCCAGCCCAAGGTCGACTATCCGACGGACCAGGGCCCGATGTCAGTCGCGCTCGGCGATCTCAACGGCGATGGCAAGCTCGAGATCGTCACGGCCAACTTCGACGCCAGCACGGTGACGGTGCTGCAGGCCAACGGCGACGGCAGCTTCCAGACCCAGATCGACTACCAGGCGGGCGCGTTTCCGAGCACCAGCTCGGTCGCGGTGGCGGACGTCAGCGGCGACGGCAAGGTCGATCTCGTCGTGAGCAACTTCAGCGCGAACACGGTGAGCGTATTGCTCGGTAACGGCGACGGCACGTACCGGAGCCGCGTCGACTACGCGGTGGGCGGGTTCGCGCACCAGGTCGCCATCGCCGACGTCAGCGGCGACGGCAAGCCCGACCTCGTCGTGATCTCCAATGCGCCGCTGGCCGCGGTCGTCCCGGTGAGCGTGCTGCTCGGCAACGGCGACGGCACGTTCCAGGCCAAGGTCGACTATCCGGCCGGCGCGCCCGCCAACTCGTTCGCGATCGCGATCGCGGACCTCAGCGGCGACCGCAAGCCCGATCTCGTGGTGGTCGATGGCGCCGGTGCCGTGAGCGTGCTCCTGGGCAAGGGCGACGGCACCTTCCAGCCCAAGGTCGACTATGCGTCGGGCAACGGCCCGCTCGCGGTGGCGGTCGCGGACGTCAGCGGCGACGGCAAGCTCGACGTGGTGGTGGCCAGCGGCAGCGGCGTCGGCGTGCTGCTCGGCAACGGCGACGGCACGCTCAAGCCCCGGGTCGACTACGCGCTGGGCGCGGGCGCAGGCACCAACGCGGTCGCGGTCGCGGACCTCGACGGCGACGGCAAGCTCGACGTCGTCGCGATCAACGGCAGCGTCGGGACGGCGAGCGTGCTGCGGGGCAACGGCAACGGGACCTTGCAGGCGAAGGTCGACTATCCGGCCGGCGTGCGCCCGGGCGGGGGCACGCTCGTCGACATCACCGGGGACGGCAAGCTCGACCTCGTGGTGTTCGATTCCCAGACCAACAAGGTGAGCATCCTGCCGGGCACCGGCAACGCGACGTTCCAGGCGAAGCTCGACTACCCGACGCGGGCCGGGCCGGCCTGGCTCACCGTCGCGGACCTCAACCGGGACGGCCGGCCCGACCTGGTCGTGCTCAACGCAGGCACCAGCAGGGTCGGCGTGCTGCTCGCCCGCTGCTTCCCGTGACCGTCGATCAGCCTCAGCCGAGGATCGCGTCGAGGGTGGCCTTCAGGTAGCGGACCGCGAGCGAGACGGTGCGCGGGCCGCCGCCCGGGGTGCGCGCGATGGGCGGCGCGACCTCCATGACGTCGCCGCCGAGCAGGCCGATCTCCTTGCCGAGCGTGGTGACGAGCTCGGTCACGAAGTCGGGGTGCAGGCCGCCGGGCTCGGGGGTGCCGGTGGCATCGGCGAACGCCTCGTCGGTGCCGTCGATGTCGTTCGAGAAGTAGACCTGCGTGACGCCCATCGCGCGGAGGTGATCGACGATCGCCCGGGTCACCTCGGCGGGCCGGGCGTTCGCCTCGTCGGCCCAGAACTGGCGGACCCCCGTCTTGCCCTCCCAGTGCGCGCGCGGGTGGCCCGACGCACGGATCCCGATCTGCACCATCTTGTCGGGGCGATCGAACAGCCGGCTGGCGTGGAACGACCAGGTCGCGAAGCAGTACTTGATGCCGAGGCGGTCCTCGAGCATGTCGGTGTGCGCGTCGATCTGCACGATGGCCCATGGCCCGGCGTCCCGGCGGCTGGCGCGCGCCCGCGCGATCGCGGCGGCGGCCGGCCAGGCGGTCGAGTGATCGCCGCCGAGCAGCACCGGCGCGATGCTCGGGTTGATCTCGAACAGCCGATCGAGGGCGCGCTCGGCGATCGACAGCGGCGACACCGGGAGCGCGCGCGCCTCGTCGGGCGAGAGCTTCGGGTAGAGCGCGCGGCGCGACGCGGCGAGCTGGGCCTCCGAGAGCATGTCGTCGTGGAGCAGCTGCGGCACGACGAACACGTCCCCGAGATCGATGATGCCGCGCGCGCGCATCGTGCTCGCATACGCCGGCTCCTCGTCGAGCAGCGCGGTGCGGATCGCCTGCGGCCCGAGGTTGGCGCCGCGCAGGAACCCGGCGCCGACGTCGGAGGGGATGCCGAGGATGGCGATGCGCGCGTCCTGCACACCCGCGAGCGCCTCGTGCCACCGGGCGTCGACCTCGGCGTCGGTCGCGGCGCCGTAGATGCGACGCTGGAGCGCGAGCTGGGCGGCCTTGCCGGTCGAGACCAGGTGAAGCCCGCCACCCGCCGGGCGCAAGATCGTGGCGAGCTCGGAGATGGCCGTCATGGGGGCAATTCGGTCACATACGGCCGGGGCGAACAAGTATTTCGTTCACTTCGCGGCGAGGTGACGGCGCAGCACGAGGCAGACGCCGAGCAGCGCGAGCACGAGCGGCGCCGCGATCGCGACCTCCGCGATCGCTTGTTCCGCTGCCGCGGAGTACAGGTGGCCGCGCCTGGGCCGATCCTGCAGGTGCAGGACGATCCCGACCGCGAGCACGGCCAGGGTGGTGAGCGAGACACCGATGCTGGCGAGCACGACGCCTCGCCTCGGCAGGCCACCCGCGACCAGCGCCGCGAGCGCCGCCGCCGCACACGCGCACACCATCACGGCGTTGCGGGTCCCACCCCGCAGGTGCTCATCGACCCAGAGGACCGGCACCACCGCCAGCAGCACGGCCAGCGCTCCCAGCACGATCCGAGCCGGCACGACCGGCAGGGGCCTCCTCGCCAGGAGGCGGGTGCCCAGGAGCATCGCCACGCCATGGCCGGCGACGGTGACGAGCGCGATCATCGTCGCTGCCTGCACGTACGGCGAGCGCGCGACGTACCGGCGCGGCTCGGAGAAGATCGCGGCGTAGCGAGCCAGGACGGTGCAGGCGATGAGCGAGGCCGAGCATGGCAGCGCGAGGAGGAGGCCCCACGCGCGCTGCCGCGCCAGGCCGGCCGTCGCGAGCGCCACCAGCGCGGCCCCGAGGACCAGGAGCCAGCGCACCCACGTGAGCCGGCCGGCGACCGAGACCGCGGCGTACAGGAGGGTCCACGTCGCGTGGTCGCCCAGCTCGCGGATCGGATGCCAGAGCCACCACACCGCCTGCGCGCTGACGGCCGTCGTGGCGGCGAACACCAGCGCGACGATCCACACGCTCGCCCGATCCAGCAGCTGCCCGGATCGAACCGGGTGGTCGTCGCGAGCGGGTGCCGAGGGTTGGTCAGGGCTCACGGCGCTCACTCCACACCGCGCGGCGTGAGGTTGGCACGCCACTTCACGCGCAGATCGCGCGGGGCCACCAGCGAGCGGCGCATGACGTCGGCCGCGCGCGCCGCAGTCTGCTCCACGCGATGGCCGGTGAGCGCGCGGAACAGCAGGTAGTCGCCGGAGGCGAGCCGCGCCTTGACCAGCTGCTCCGTCTGCCGATCGCGGCGGCCCAGCGGCGACGCCGCATCGCCGCGCACGCTGGTGTAGTGGATGGTCTCGCGCGAGCCATCGTCGAGCTCGGTCATCGCCCGGACGTGGAGCTCGTCGTCGGTGAACGCGAGCTGCGAGCCCAGCTCGATCCGGCCGTACGAGTTGTCGGCCAGCACCAGCTCGAACGCGCCATCGCGCACGACCGCCGGGCAGTCGCCGCTCGGGGTGTGGCCGACGACGAGCCGGCCGATGCCGCTGGCGGCCAGCCGCGCGATCACCGCTTCGTCGGGGAGGTGCGGGTTGCCGAGCGCGTCGGTCGGCCGCGCGTAGACCACGCTGTGCTGGTTGAGATAGCTGCCCGGAGCGGGTGCCTGGTAGGCGATCAACGCGGTGGGTAGCTGGCCGGCGGCGAACGCGGCGAGCTCGCGGCGATAGAATCGATCGAGCGCGGCAAGCCAGGCGTCGACGTCCGGCGCCGCCGGAGCTCCTGGAACGACGCCGAAGTTCTCCGCGGTCACGCCGCCGTGCAAGAACAGGGTCGCGCCGGCGCGAAACCCGAGCCGGCACTCACCGAGGTAGGCGCGCAGCGCCCCACCGGGCGCGAGATCGTCGAGGTAGCTCTGCACGACCGCGTCGTCGTCGGCCGGCCGCCCACCCGCAGCGAGCTCCGCGGCGTGGTGGGCGAACGCGTCCGGGGCGCCCATCGTGTGCTCGAAGATCCAGCGCAGCAGCGCACCGCGGGTCCCCGTGGTGGGCGCCCCGGGGGGTGGCTCCCCGGCGAGCTCGCGCACCAGCCGCAGCTTGTTGATGTCGCGGTTGCCGGCAAGCAGGATCACGCGATCGCCGTAGTCGCGCCGTGCGGCGAGCAAGACCGCCACGATGCGACGCGCGTGCGGGCCGCGATCGATCGCATCGCCGCCGAACACGAACGTCACGCCGTCGGCGAGCCGCAGCGCCGTATCCTCGAGCCACACGTGCGGGTTGCCGGCGGTGAACGACGCGACCTTGTCCCATCGGCCCTCGACGTCGGTCAGGTACGCGATCACCTTGCTTGCGAGTCTAGCGACTCGCGGGGCGAAAAGCTGCCGGTGTGCAGTCGAAGGGCACCTGGTCGCCTTCGTGCGCCGTAGATGCTGGATCGGCGGAGCTCGACCGTAGCGTCCGCCACGTATCACACGCGATGCTGCATCACCTGGTTGGTTCCTGCCAAAAAACTTGACGCACACACGTCCGCAGCGGAGCTTGGTGAACATGGTCGAGCATCGCGCCACGGTGGAACCAGCGGTTTCGGACCCGCTGACATGGTCCGAGATCTGCGCGCGCTATCCCGACGAGTGGGTCGCCCTCGTCGAGATCGATTGGGTCAATGAGAACGATCTGGACTTCCACTCCGCACGCGTCGCCGGCCATGGCAAGATGCGCAGAGAGCCGCTCGCTCAGGCTCGGCCGCTCCGGACACGCTACGAGGAGATCGGGCACTTCTTCACCGGTCCCATCCGAGCACCTCTCCGTTCGTTCATCGTGCCGTGAAGGTCACGCGCTTTGATCCGACGGGCGATCTCATCCTTGTCAAGGCGCACATCTGGGGACCAGGTGGCAAGACCCCCGCATCGCTCGCCGTGGATACAGGGTCCGCTCACACGGTGATCGCAGCCGGGCTCATCGACGAACTCGGTTACAGCCCTCAACAAGGCGAAGCGATTGCAACGGTTCGCACCGCAGTCGGTAAAGAACAAGGATACCTGTTGCGTGTGTCGCGATTCTGGGCGTTGGGCTTCACAGTCTCCGACTTCCGCGTGCACGTCTTCGACCTGCCCGACGGGTTTGGCATCGATGGTCTTGTAGGTCTCAGCTTCTTGCGTTACTTCAGGATCGAACTCCAGCTGGCGGAAGGGCGCCTCCTGGTCGACCGCGTCGGTACTACGTGAGGTGTACCGAGCAGCTGAGCCGTTGCCTACCGACAACGCGCATCACGTGCTCGGCCGCTACTCGCGGGGCGAATAGCTGCGCGTGCGCCAGTCGAACGGCGCCTCGTCCCCGGCGCGCTCGACCTCGACGTTGAGGCCGTAGGCGACGCCGCGGAGCCGCGCGGCCGCGGCGTCGCGATCGGGGGGTATGACCGCCGCGAGCTGCGGTGCCGCGTCGTCCAGCGCGCCCAGCGCGCGGTGCCGGGCGAGCTCGAAGTCGAGCCACGACGCCGCGCGCGCGTCGGCCGCGCGGAGCCGGTCGCGCTGCCGCTCGACGATGACCGCGACGCCCTGGCGCACCACGGGGTCGGGATGATCGAGCAGCGCCAGGAGCGCCGGGACGGCCTCGGCCCGGATCGGCTGCTCGTAGAGGTGGAGCAGCGGGCGGTACTGGTCGGCCGCGATGCCCGCCATGGCGTTGAGAAGTCCGATTCAAGCTCGTGTGCGAGAATGTATGAGGAGGCGTGAAAGTCCACACGCGGAGGCTTGTATATCATTGAAATATCGTAAAATTCGCCCCGGTGCTGCCTTGGATTTCGGCTTCGTAAACCCTAAGGAGTCTGGTGTTAAACGTTTTCGGCATTAACCGTGCCAGAAACGTGATCAATATCGATCGCTTGCAAGCGCGGTTTTCGGCCGAGCGTCGTTTGACACCAGTCACCTAGGGCCCCGATCTAAACTCGGACAGCGGCTCGACATCGACAAGGCCTGGAGCAGACGCGCGCTCCTCGTCTTCCACCCTTCTGGTTAGCGCACGATGGTGGCGAGCGGGCTCGGTCAAGTCTAGCCGCGTATCGGGAGCGGCCTATTCCCCTGACCGTCGCGCGGTCGCGGTCGCTGTACGCACGCGGGTCGCGCGCGACGGTGTGCTAGGCTGCATCGGTGAAGTCCACGTTGAGCTTGCCCCGCCGGACAACGTACGCCGACTACATCGCCACAGAGCAGAATAGTGAGCGCCGGCACGAGTTCATCGATGGCGTCATCGTCGCGATGGCCGGTGGATCCGACGAGCACAACGCGATCGCCTTCCGCTTCGCCACGCTGTTCGGGATGCGCATGCCTCGGGGGTGTCATGGCTACACAGCCGACCAGCGATTCTGGATCGCAGCGACCGCGCGCGGTCGCTACAGCGATGGATCGATCATCTGCGGCAAGCCTGAGCATCCTCCGCACGATGCGCAGGCGACCACGAACCCTGTGGTCATCGTCGAGGTGTTGTCGCCCAGCAGCGAGGGCGACGACGACGGCGAGAAGCGCCGCGACTTCCAGTCGCTCACATCGCTGCAGGCATATGTGATTGCGGCGCAGGATGCGCGGTGGGTGAAGGTCTACCGCCGCAACGAACGCGGAGCCTGGCACGAGCAGCCAGCGGCCTACCGCAACGGCGAGAGCTTCGAGTTGCCCACGCTGACCCGCGCGATCGCGGTTGACGACATCTACGACGGCGTCCTGGAGCCGGGCGGAGCCTCGTTGTTACGCTGACTCGACGGGCGCCCCGCCGGTGGCCTGCCGAGCCCGCGCGAAGGCAAGGCGAACGCGCTACTCGCGGGGCGAATAGCTGCGCGCGCGCCAGTCGAACGGCGCCTCGTCCCCCGCGCGCTCGACCTCGGCGTTGAGGCCGTAGGCGACGCCGCGGAGCCGCGCGGCCGCGGCGTCGCGATCGGTGGGCATGACCGCCGCGAGCTGCGGCGCCGCGTCGTCCAGCGCGCCCAGCGCGCGGTGCCGGGCGAGCTCGAAGTCCAGCCACGACGCCGCGCGCGCGTCGGCCGCGCGGAGCCGGTCGCGCTGCCGCTCGACGATGACCGCGACGCCCTGGCGCACCACGGGGTCGGGATGATCGAGCAGCGCCAGGAGCGCCGGGACGGCCTCGGCCCGGATCGGCTGCTCGTAGAGGTGGAGCAGCGGGCGGTACTGGTCGGCCGCGATGCGCGCCACGTTGTAGCGCATCGCGAGGTCGCCGGTGGGGGTCACGACGAAGGCCACGACCGCAATGGCCAGGGCGTCGAGCTGGCGGCGCATGACCCACAGCATCGTGCGGCGGCGCCAGAGCTTGGTAACGACGATCGCCAGGCCCAGCGTCGCGAGCGAGGTCCCGAAGATCCCGACGATGCGCAGCTCGGTGAGCCCGCTGTACGCGATGTACATGGTGATGCGGCGGAACGTCCCCGCGGCGAGGATGACGTTCTGCCCGGCCCACGCGTAGGCGAGCGCGCGCGCGAGCTTGCCGCGGGCGTCGTGCTCGATGGGCCCGCGAAACAGCGCGCCGAGGACGATCGTGCTGAGCACGAAGGCGACCGTGAGCCAGGCCGTGCCGGCGTGGGCGTACTCGGTGTGGGTCACGCCGCTCGGCGCGTGGCCGCCCCACAGGTAGACGGCGTCGAGCGCGTTGTACCCGAGGAACAGCGTATTGAGCGCGATCATGCCGTTGCGCGCGATCGCGAGGCGCGCGGCGTCGGGCGCCATGCCCGTGGGCTCCGAGTCATGCGCGACGCCGAGGCGCGCATCGAGGCCCGCGATCGTGCGGATCACCGGACGCAACAGGCCCGCGGCGGCGACCGCGCACCCGGCCCAGAACACGACGCGCAGCGGCGACGGCGCCCCGGAGAACCCGTCCACGAGGTCGGCCACGCTCGCCAGCCACCCCTGGATGACCGGGTTGGCCGCGGCGAAGATCGCGCCGAACACGACGACGAGGGCGGCGGGGATGTAGAACGCGGCCCGGCTCGCACGCGGAGGCCACACCGGCCGCGCGAGGCGCGCCAGCGGGGCGCCGAAGCTGCGGAGCTGCCGGACCGCGCCCCCCGCCGAGCCGAGCGCCGAGGCGGCGAGCTCGGGGAGGAACGAGCGCGAGGTCTGCAGCGCGATCGCGAACGGCAGGAGCATCGCCAGGCCCAGGGTCGTCGCGCCGGCGCTCGACTGCCAGAGGCAGCGGCCGGCCACGAGCGCGAGGAGCGCCGCGATCGCCACGAACCGCCGCGAGGTGCTGCGCGTGGCCGCGGCCAGGACCACGATCGCCGGGATCCCCGCAAACAGCACCGCGAGCCCTGCCCCACCGGCGCCCTGGTACAGGACCAGATCGGCGAGCGCGATGATCGCGATCATCGCCACGAGCTCCCGCGGGTACGCCGGCGGCGGGTACTTGACGAGCGTGGCCTGCGGAGGAGCTCCCTGCGGCGCGGCGGGCGGCGCATCCGGGGACGCAGCGAGCGGGGCGCCCGGGGCCTCTGGCGAAGGCGTCTCGGGGGCGGCGAAGGGCGCTGTCAATCCGGCAGGTTGCATGAGGTATGAGACGTCCAGGCGGGCCGGTTTGTTGCGCCATCCACGCGGCTCCGGCGACCGCTCACCGGCCGGTCGCGACCGGTCACGTCACGGGCTCAGGCGATGCCCAGCCGGCGGCGCAGCTTGCGTGCGGCCTGGCGCGAGACCTCGACGGCCTTGCCGCCCGCCACGCGCGCGACGTAGCCGCCGCTCAGCACCGGCTCCAGGCGCTCGACGTGCAGGAGGTTCACGATCGCGCGGCGATGGACGCGCTCGAAGTGCGACGCGGCCAGCCGCGCCTCGAGCTCCTGCAGGGTCGCGTCGCTCAGGATCTCGCGGTCCCGGGTGTGCACCGTGACGAGCTGCCCGTCGAAGCTGGCGTGCGTCACCTCGTCGGGACCGAGCAGCACCACGCCGGCCTTGGTCGTGATCGCCAGGCGCGCCAGCGGGGCGCTGGGGGGCGCGTCGCGCCGCGGCGGTGCCTCGAGCTGGCTGCGCGCGCGATCGAGCGCCTTCTTGAGCCGCGCCTCGTCGACCGGCTTCATCAAGTAGTCCGTCGCGCCCAGATCGAACGCCGAGACCGCGTGCTCGGGGTGCGCGGTGAGGAAGATGAGGTACGGCCGGTCCTCCGGCATCCGCATCACCGTCTCGATCCCGCTGAGCCCCGGCATGTTGATGTCGAGCACGACGAGGTCGACGTCCTCGACCGCGAGCTGCGCCAGCACCTCGTCGCCGCTCGCACACTCGGCGACGACCTCGACGCCGGGTTGCTCCGAGAGCAGGCGCGCCGCGCGCCGCCGCGCGATGAGCTCGTCGTCGCACACCACGACCCGCAGCGCCATGGTCATGACGGCGTGCCTTCGAGCGTTCGCGGGACGCGCACGGTCACGCGCGTGCGCCCGGGGTCGGCGCGGTCGGCGCCGATCGCGAACGACGCGCGGTCGCCGTACGCGAGCTGGAGCCGGCCCTCGACCATGGGGAGCCCGCTGCCCCCGTCGCGCGGCCCGCGGTAGGCGCCGGGGTTCACCAGATCGATCACGAGCATCGTGGCGTCGGCGCGCACCGAGAGCGCGACACGACCGCGGTGCCCTGCGCCCGGCCCGTGCTTCATCGCGTTCTCCGCGATCGGCAAGAGGATCATCGGCGGCACGTCGCCGGCCTCGGCGCCGGCTTGCACGTCGCGCGCGTACACGAACAGCTCGGGATCGCGGATGAGGTACATCTGGAACAGCGCGTCGACGAGCTCGAGCTCCTTCGCGAGCGGCCAGCGCGGGGTGTGGATCGCGGTCATGATCGTGTGCAGCATCGACGACAGCGCGAGGATGGCGCGCTCGGCCACCAGGCCATCCTGGCGGCACCACTCGGCGATCGCGTTCAGCGTGTTGAACAGGAAGTGCGGATCGAAGTGGCTGCGCAGCGCGAGCAGCTGGGCATGCGCCGCCTCGCGTTCGAGCGCCGCCGTGCGCGCCTGGCTCGCCAGCAAGTGCTGCTCGAGATCGATGTCGCGCGCGAGCCCCCAGCCGCCGACCCAGAACAGCGCCACGGACACGATCATCCCCGGGAACGTGGTCAGGAGCGTGCTGCCCATCCCGATCAGCCCCGGCATCCCGTGGCCGAGCCCGAACATGAGCCCCACCCCCGCCCCGCCGTACGCGGCCGCGCCGATCAGCCGGGACGTGCGCACCCGGTGGAGCGGGAAGAAGTACCGCCACAGGGTCGGCGCGACGAGCAAGAACGCCGCGCACATCAGCATCCCGATCGGTAACGCCATCACGTCGTAGCTGAAGCTGCGCTGCAAGGCGAGCAGCGGCACCACGACCACCGCGATCGGGAACAGCCGGCGCGGCGCCACCAGGCCCGCCACCGTGCCCGCGAACACCCGTGACAGCGGCAACAGGTCCCGTGCCACATAGCTCACGGAACAAGGCTACCATCGGGGCGCCCTCCCCCACCATGCGCGTGACCGTGCTCGAGCTACCTGCCGCGTGGGGCGAGCCCACCCGCGTCCTGGCCGAGATCGACGCGCGGCTGGCGGCCGGGCCCGCCACGGATCTGGTCGTCGTGCCGGAGGCCGCGCTGCACGGCTATGTCTCGCCCGCCGGCGACTTCGACCTCACGCGGTTCGGCGAGCCGCTCGATGGCCCGACCGCGCGTGCCTGCGCCGCGCTGGCCGCCGCGCGGGGCGTGCACCTGGTCTCGTCGCTCGTGCTGCGCGAGGGCGACGCGCTCTACAACGCGATGACGTGCTTCGATCCGCGCGGCGAGCTCGCGTTCGTCTATCGCAAGCGCCACCCGTGGTTCCCCGAGGCCTGGGCGACGCCGGGGCCGGCGCCCCCTCCGCTGCTCGAGCTCGCCGGTCACGTCATCACGATCGCGGTCTGCTACGACGTGCACTTCCTGGCGCGCGATGCGGTGCGCGAGCTCGAGGCCGCCGACGTGCTGCTGTTTCCGAGCGCGTGGGTCGAAGCGCCGGATACGCGCGCGGCGCGGCTGGCGCGGCTCGCGCAGCGCTTCGACCTGTACGTCGCCAATGCCAACTGGGCCGCGGGCGCCGTGCGCGTGCCCGGCCAGGGCGGGTCCTGCATCGTCGCGCCGGATGGCTCGATCCGGCATGCGGCGGGCGGCCGGATCGATCTCGCGCTGTAGCGTGATCGCGCGGCCGTCAGCGCTTGGCGGCGGCGAACGCGGCGGCGCGGCGCTCGCGGCTCTCGGCCGGCCACAGCGTCGAGGACACGTAGTATTCGGGGAACGCGGGCGCCCCCGGCGGCAGCACGACCCACGGCTGCTTCGACGCCGTGAAGATGTGGACGTTCGGCGGCGCGAGGTCCGGATTATCCAGCGTCCCGACGCGGACGAACCGGATCGTCGGCCGGTTGTACGTGCTCCACACCGCGATCCGGCAGGTCGGGCACCGCGCGATCGCCTGGCCCTTGCCGCTCTCCGAGGGCGTGTGCACGACGTCGGGAGTCCCGGCGAGCAGCTCCACGCGATCCACCTCGATCAGCGCGTTGAGCGCAAACGCCGAGCCCGTCTCGCGCTGGCACCACCGGCAGTGGCAGCAGTGCACGAACATCGGCGCGGTGGTCAGCCGGTAGCGAATCGCGCGGCAATCGCACCCGCCCTCGGCAGGGAACCCGCTCACGACAGACCGCTCCCCGCGACGCTCGCGGTGAAGTCGTGGTTGGGAGAACTCGGCAAAGGGCCAGTGATGAACGAAGGCTGGGAGCTGGTCACGCGCCGTTTTACCAGATAACGCGCTCCGTTCGCGCGCCTGCCGCAAGCGCGTGGCGGTAGGCACCCGGCCGCGGCGCCCACCATCACCGGGCCCGTTCCGCCTTGGCCCGCTTGATGTGGCCCAGGAAGCTCGGGATCGCGACCGCGGCCAGGATGCCGGCCACTGCGACCGGTGGGCGCCCTTGGTCTCGTTGCGGAGCCAGTCCACGGGTAACCAGCGGACAGTTGCCCGGTTCATGGGTGGGTGATACTTTGGTGTCACCGATGGCCAGCACGACAACGCTCAAGGTGCCGCGCGCACTCAAGGATCGGATCGCCCGGCTTGCGAAGCAGTCGGGTTGCTCGCCGCATGCCTTCATGCTCGAGGCGCTGGAGCGGCAGACCTGTCGTGAAGAGCAGGTCGCGGTGTTCGTCGAGGAAGCGCTGGCCGCCGATCGCGCGATCGAGGGGGGAGACGAGGTGTACGCCGCGGCGGATGTTCATGCGTGGCTCGCCCGGGTCGCGCGGGGCGAACGAGCTGCACGTCCCAAGCCGTGGCGCGGGTAGTCTATTCGCGCAACGCGCTGGCGAACCTCGCGCGCGCGTTCAAGGCTCTCGATGCGCTCTCGTCCGACGCGGCGATCGCTGCTGTCGATGCGATCCGCAGCGCGATCGAGATCCTCGAGCATCATCCCCTGATCGGCCGGATCGTCGAGGGCGGTCTGCGAGAGCTCGTGATCTCGTTCGGCCGCAGCGGCTACCTCGCACTCTATCGCTTCGTACCAGCGCGCCGCGAGGTCCGGATCCTCGCGATTCGTCACCAGCGCGAGCTCGACTATCCATAGCGAGCCGCTCCTGGCCATGCCCACCCGCCTCATCAGCCCGCGAATGTACGGGTCGGGTCATGATGGTGTTCAGGGCAAGTGTCGGCGACCGCGGCTCGATCATACGCGCTCAGGTGCCGAGGACCGCTCCGGCGGAGAGGAGGAAGAACGCGATCGGCGAGCCGACGGGGCTCTGGGTGGGGTTGTCCTTCTGCAGCTGGAACTTCTCGACCGCGGCGGCCGCGAACGCCGCACCGGCGAGATAGGAGCTCGCCGTGAGCAGCGAGGCCAGGGCCGAGAAGTTGCCGGTCACGCTGGAGGCTATCCAGTTGATAGACGTGCCCGACGAGGTACCGCCCGAGGCCGCGGGCGACGGCGATGCGCTGCCGGCCGACGAGGCCGGGAGAACCAGGTGCGCGAGCTCCTCGGTGGCCGCCACGATACGCACCTGCAGCCCCGCCGGCACGGCGATCCCGTGCGCCGCCAGCACCTGCCCCGGATTCGCCAGCAGCTGGGCCTTGAGGTCGCCATCCGTCCAGGTCTGGAGCATGAGCCGCGCGTAGGCTTCGAGCTTGGCGGTCCGGGATCCGGCGTCGCCAGGATCGGCGATCGCCTGCTTGATCGCGTCGCCGGTCGCGGCCTTCTCCTTCGCGAGCAGCACGAGGTTGGCGAGCTGGGAGGTGTTCTCCGAGACGAGCACCCGCATCCCCTGCGGCACCTCGATGCCCGCGCTCTGCAGCGTGGCCTCCGGCGCAGCCATGAGCTGCTGGCGGAACGCGGCGTCCGACACCGCGCGATCCATCACGGTCGCAAGACTGGCAAGAGAAGCTGAGAGAGCCGGGTTACCTGTCATCACACATGAATAGCAAACCAACCTCCGTTGTCACTCGCGGCGCCATCACGGCGGCCGACTCGCGATTCGCCCGCGAGCTTGTGAGAGGTCTTCGCATCGCACGCTACCTCGGGGCTGTACGGAACTCCTCGGTCAGGAACGTCCACACGGCGGCGACGCGAGGTACGTCGCGCAGCGTGCGGTGCCCGACCAGCCACAGGTCGTCCGACGGCCAGCGCTCGACATCACCCGCGAGCGCTGGCGCGTAGCGCACGGGCTCGAGGCCGAGCCGGACGGCATACGGCACCGGCACGAGCACCACCCCGAGCCCCGAGGCCGCCGCGGCGAGCTGCGCGGGGAAGTCGCTGGTGCGCAGCGCGATCGCCGGCGCGCGGACGTGCGCGCTGACCCAGCGCGCGGCCGCCATGCTCGCGAAGTCGCGATCCCAGGTGATCCACGGCGCGTCGTCCCACCGCGCGATCGCCTCGAGCTTGCGCGCGAGCTTGGGCGACGTCGCGGCGATCCAGCGCGCCGTCACGAGCCGCGTCGTCACCAGATCTGCGCCTTGCGAGCGCACCGAGCGCACGGCGAGATCGGCCTCGTGGCGCGTCAGATCGCGCGCCTGCGCCACCGCGTCGAGCTCGATCGCGAGCCTGGGGTGGCGCCGGCGCAGGCGCACCAGCGCGGGCGCGATGAACACGCTCGAGATCCCGGGCGCCGTGCTGACCCGGACGATCCCCTCGGGCGCGGTCTCGACGTCGAGCGCGTCGCGGGTCAGGCGCGCGTGCGCGGCCTCCATCGCCTCGGCCGCCGCGAGCACCCGCTCGGCCGCGCGCGCCGGGGCGAGGCCGCCGCGCGTGCGCTCGAACAGGCGCAGGCCGAGATCGTGCTCGAGCGCCGCGAGCCGCCGGCTGACGGTCGACGTATCCATCCCGAGCCGCACGGCCGCCGCGGCGAGCGTGCCGCGGCGGTGGACCTCGAGGAAGATCCGCACGTCGTCCCAGCGGATCGAGGCCTGTTGCAAATTTGCCTTCATCGCTTGCAACGATGCACGTTGCCTTGCGCCCGTGCAAACCGCAAGCTGGCGTCATGAACAGCCCACTTCACGTGATCTTCGGCGCGGGTCAGATCGGCACGCGCATCGCCCGGCAGGTGCTGGCGCGCGGCCACCGCGTTCGCGTGGTCTCGCGCAGCGGTGCGGCGGTTGCCGGCGCGGACCAGGCCACCGGCGACGCCCGGGACCTCGCGTTCGCGGCGGACGCGGCGCGTGGCGCCGCCGTGGTCTACGACTGCGCCAACCCGCTGTACCAGCACTGGAGGCGCGATCTGCTCGCGCTCGGGCGCGGACCGTTGCACGCCGCGACCAAGGCCGGCGCGAAGCTGGTCGCGCTCGACTGCCTCTACATGTATGGCGCCCCCGAGGCCGCGATGGCCGGCTCGATGATCCGCCCCGCCGCGTGCAGCGCCCCCACCGCCGCCAGGCCCAGAGCAAGGCCGGCAACAGGAAATAGACCTGCCACTCCGTGGCCACGCTCCACATCGGCGGGTCGATCCGGTGGGACCAGGCCAGATGGAAATTGTGGATCAGAAAGAGGTG
>JAUKWE010051037.1:0-18124 GCA_032356425.1 Cumathamnion decipiens | reverse complement strand
ATCCGCGAGTCCCGCAACCTCAGTGCCGCCGCCGCCCGGCTCGGAATGGCACCGGTCTCGCTATCGCGCTGGATCGGACGGCGCAAGCTGCCGATGCGCGTCGATCCATAACGCTGCCAATACGCACCCACGCGGAACGCAGCCACCAGCCACGGAGGGCTCGCCATGGCTCCCGGCTCCGGGTTTGTTAGTAAAAGCCAGCAGTTAGTTGATTGGGACGCGAAATCGCATTTTTTTACGCAACCGGGCGCAGCTCGTGCCGATACGGGGGCAAATGAGCCCAGTAGTAAAAGGCGAGGCGTTGTTGGCGCCGTTCGTACCCCCACAAGATTGGATCGATGCCTTCGAGGCGCAGTGCACCCCGAAGCTACTTCACGACGCCCTGCGAGTTGCGGCGTATCGCGCGCGCAGCGTCCACCGAGCCGGCGGTGTCGTAGACAACTACTACGAGCGGGAGCTGGTACAGGACGCGCTCGCCGACACCGCGCTCGGCGTCCTGCACTGGAACCCGAGTGCCAAGAGCCTGGAGGCGCACGTCGGCGACGCGATCCGGACGCGCACGTTCCACGACCGGATCCACGCGAAGAAGTTTCACCGCGAGCCGATCGACGCCCTTGCCCCACATGCCCACGACACCATCATGGCAGAGATCCAGGCATCGCTCGGCGAGCGCGCGCCAGACGCAAGCCTCGAACGTGCCACCCATGCCACCGACAGGCTCACCGCGCTGCGCGAGCTTGCTGCGCACGATCCGATCGTCTTGCGCATGCTCGATGCGTTCGCTGCCGGTGCAACGACCAAGACCGAGGTGATGCTCATGGCCAAGATGGCCGACAAGGAATATCACGCGGCGCGAGCCCGGCTCGGCCGGCTCGTCGCAAAACTCTTCCCCCATAGCCGGTCGAGCCGGCGAACATCCCCAACAGGAGACTGATCGTGCAACCCAATGGCAAGTCAGAGAGCACCGTGCGGAGCGCCGCTGAGATCCTCGACGTTGTGTTCGCTCACGTCGCGGAGGAGGAGGCCGAGAACGGCGAGCCCACGGAGGACGACGAGCGCTGGGCAAGCGAGCTACACGCCAAGATGCGCACGCGCATTGCCGAGCTGCGGAGACAGCTGACGACGCCAGAGGGTTGATCATGAGGGACGGGCAGGCGCTCGTGCTTGGCCAGCTTGGCGATCTCTGACCGAGAGCCCGCAGCCGGCCTTGAAGGGGAGCTCCTACGAGCTGTGGGAGCTGCTGCCGGGAAGCTGTGGGAGTTGCTGCCGGATCCGCCATCGCTAGCAGGTCGACCGGTGGGGCGAACGCGTCGAGCCCGGCCGGGCCGGCGCTCCTATTGCTCGGACGAGACTCCGCGGCCGGCAGCCGGCCACCACCTTGGACGCCGCTACTGGCCCACTCCCGCGGTCGGTCCAAAGCCGGGACCGCAAGCGGCGGATGCCCTTGCCGAGGGCTCTCGAATCCGGAGTGCCGGCGAGCAATCGTCCTCGTCCAGCGCCCCCGTAGCAGAGAGTCGCGATCGAGGCGCCGACCAGCAGCGTGATTCCAGCCTTGCTGTATATGAGAACCACCTCGCGGGGCGGGCCCGGGACGACGTGCGGGACCTCGAATCGGCTAAGACGGCACGACCGCCGATGCCGCGCGGCGCTGCCGCAGCGAGCTATGTTTGTTTCACTTAGGGGGAGTGGACAATCGCGCGGCGATGCGTACTATCCAGGAGGCCACCATCGCGAGCCGGTGGCTCGTGGTCTCGTTGGATAAATCCACGCTCGCTGAAAGCGTCGACGGTGCCGGGACAGGGCAGGCTGGGAGACAAGGCGAACGTATCGCTGGACGCGCATGGCTGCCCGAGATGCCCGCACCCTGCGATTGGCCCTGCTATTCAGGGATCACCAGACGTCAATGTGAATCGCCGACCCGCATTGCGCGTGGATGATCCCGGCATGCATGCAGCGTGTTGCGGAAGTAACACGTGGACCGCGACCAAAGGCAGCTTGACGGTGTTCATCAACGGCAAAGGCGCCCACCGGCTGGGCGATCAGAATCGGCACTGCGGCGGTGCGGGACAGCTGGTCGAGGGCTCACCGAATGTCATCGTCGGCGAGTCCGAAGCCGGCAGCGGAGGAGCCGGCAGTGGGCAAGCTAGCCGTGGGGGGCCCGGCAATGGCGCCGGCGGAGGCGGCAGTGGAGGAGCCGGTGGAGGCGCAGGCACGAATGGCGCGGCGACGTCGCCCAGTTCGACCTCGTCTGGACCTGCCGCCACGCAACTCGACGATCCGCGCCGGATCGAGTTCCAGGTCGTGGATGCAGATGGCGAGGCGCGGACCGGTGTTCCGTATCAGTTGAAGCTGCCCGACGGTACGGTCAAGGAGGGACGCACGGGCAACGATGGGTGGGTGCGCATCGAGGACATTCGCCAGCCGGGGACGGCGCGTCTATCCCTCGAACTCTCACGCGATCCGTGACCCATGTACGAGTTCTCATATTACCTCGCGGGGATATGACCCATGATGACCTACAAGCCAGAGGGGTTGGAGCTGCAGATCGGGACGCGGACGGTGATCAAGGTCGAGCCGCGCATCTATCGCGCGCGGTTTACGGGGTTTCTGTTCGAGACCGATAAGACATTCCTCTTGCCACATGCACTCCCGGCCATCCGAGGGCTGGTCAAGTATGTCGATCTTCGCGGAGCCAAGGCGGCTCTGGTGTCGGGCCACGCCGATCGCGTGGGCAGCACCGCGCACAACCTGCGGCTCTCGGAGGAACGCGCGCGCAGCATTGCTGCATATCTCCATGACCGCGTGTCCGAGTGGATGAACTACTATCCGCCGGGGCGTGCTGGATCATTGGCGTGGGGCGTTCACGAAGATCTCTCGATGCTTGCCGCGCTCAGCGATGACGAGGGGCCGCTGTGGGGCGGAGGTAGCGTGTTGGCCGCTTATCGTCGTTTCCAGATCTGGGCCAATCTCAACCAGGATGCCGGGCTCGTCGTCGACGGACAGGCGAGCCGCCCCACCCGAGAGGCACTGGTTCGGCGCTACATGGAGCAGGAGGGCACAACGCTTCCCGACGACGTGGTGCTACTGTCACACGGCTGCGGCGAACACCACCCGGCAGTACCGACCGCCGACAACCTCGACGAGCCACGCAATCGACGCGTCGAGGTGTTTCTATTCGAGACGAAGACAGCGGTGCCATCGCCTCAGTCGCAGTGTCCATCTTCTGGATGCTCCGAGTATCCGGAGTGGGTCGCACGGACACAGGAAACGATTGACCTCAACAGGCCATCTAGACGGCTATCGGGCGATCTCCAGTGGCTCGCCACCGACAGCAACAAGATCGTTCGCGACGGCGGCGGCACGGTGCCGCTACTGCTGCGCGGTGTGAATCGTTCGGGGCTGGAGTACGCGTCGGTGAGCGTGTCGGTTCCTGATGGCAGCGCGTGGCTCGCCGCCGCTGGTATCACGCAGGCGGACATACGCACCATGTGCGTCGACTGGCGCGCAAACATCATCCGGTTGCCATTCGCGCAGAACCACGTGCTGCGGCCGGGCACATCGGCTCCGGCGGCCGACTACCTGGCGGCACTGGATCAGGTGATCGAATGGGCGGCGCAGCATGGCGCCTACACCATCCTCGATCTGCAGCGCATCGATCCAGGCGCAGGCACGCCGGAGTTCACGGATGCGTCGTCGCTCGCCATGTGGCGGGTCCTGTTCGATCGCTACCAGAACGAGCCGGCGGTGCTGTTCGATCTCCTGAACGAGCCGCATGGCTCGACGACGCTCACGACTTGGCACAGCACGGCGCGCACGCTCATCGATGGTCTGCGTCCGATCCACCCCCGCTCGCTCATCTTCCTGTCGGGCATGGACTGGGCGTACGATCTCAGAGGCTTTCCGCTGACCGCCACCGGCGGTGGCGAGTATCAGAACATCGTGTACAGCACGCATGTGTATCCGACCAAGGGCCCACAGGGGCCACTGGCCACGTACCGCCAGCCCGACCCGCTAGTCGGTGCGACTGCACCTGACTCATCCGCAACACCCAACTGGCACAATGCCTTCGGTAGACTGTCCGCAACCAGGCCGGTGTTTGCTGGCGAGTGGGGGCTATCTGAGAACGAGGCCTTCTGGCCGGGTCAGATCACGTGGGGACAAGCGCTCGCAAGTTATCTCGAACAGCTGCAACTGGGCTGGTGCGGCTGGTCGTGGGTCGACCAACCGAAGTTGCGCGATCCGTCTGGAGCACCATCCCACATCTGGGGTGACATCTGCCGCTCGTGTCTTCTCGGCATTGGGCCGGTCATCCCGCCGTAGCGGAAGGCGGACCGAGCCATCCGGGCCGGTCCACCGACGATTCCGTCGCCCTAGGCTGGTCGCGAGCCGGTAGCCAGCCCTTCTCGACGGATGGCTCGATCTCGCTCGCGTGGTCGAGCAGCGATCCCGCCAGCTAGCCGAGCACATGCGCGCAGGAGCAGGCTCTTTGCGACACCGTAGCACTTACGGCGACGAGATGTTAACGGCCACCAGGATCCGTAGAGAAATGACAGTCGACCGGTTGGCGCGCAAGTCGACCCCGCCGCCGGTGGAGCGACGGGGTCGGTGGCGGCCGGTGGTCAGGCGGCGGCCGGCGCGTGGTTGGGGCGACGGCGGCGGCGCGACGGCAAGGGTGCGGGTGGCAGGTCGGTGTCGTCGAGGCCGTGGGTCTCGCGCCAGGAATCGGCGTCGATGGTGAGGCGATGGCAGTGCTGGTTGAAGCGGTCGACGAGGGCGACGACGCAGGCGGCGCCGGGGAAGACCGCGCCCCACTGCTTGAAGGCGAGGTTGGTGGTAATGATCGTGGAGCGCTTTTCGTGGCGACGGCTGACGATATTGTAGAGCATGTCGGCGGCGCGGCTGTCGCAGGGAAGGTATCCTAGCTCGTCAAGGATCAAGACGTCGGGGTCGGTGTAGCGGCGCACGCGACGCTCGAAGGCGGGGAGCGACTCCTGGTTGAGGAGATCCGCCAGGGCGGTGGCGAGCGACGCGAAGCGCACGGTGTAGCCGGCGGCCAGGCTGGCGAGTCCGACGTTCTGCGCGATCATGGTCTTGCCGACACCGGAGCTACCCTTGATCAGCACGTTGGCACCGCGATCGACGAAGTCGAGCGCCATGAGACGCTCGATCAGCGGGCGGTCGATCGCGCGGGGATGCGCCCAATCGAAGCGGTCGAGCGGCTTGCAGGTGCCGAGGCAGGCCGCGCGGGTGCGGCGCGCGAGGTTGACGGTGTCACGAGCCCGCTCCTCGAGCTCGGCGAGTTGCTCGAGGGTTTCGGTGGGACTGACGCGGCTCTTGTGGAGATGAGTCAGGAAGGCGGCGAAGGCATCGCGCGGCAGCCGAAAGCCGAGGCGCCGTAGCCGCTCGTTGAGGTCGTCGTCATTTGGCATCGTAGCGCTCCAGGTCGTGAGGAATGACGACGTGGTCGTCGTCGACGTTGAGCTCGGGCAGGATGGGGATCGGTCGGTCGCGCCGTGTGCGGTGGGTCTCGCAAGCGACGGCGAGCGTGCCGAGATCGGCGAGGCCTCGCTGCGCGAGATCGGCGACCGCGGCGGCGAAGACCTCGTCGCCATACAGGTCGAGGAGCTTGATCGTGCGGGTGACGCGGAGGCCGAGGCTGGGGCCGGTCGCGGTCCAGCGCGCCAGCAGTTGACCGAAGGCCGGGGCGACCGCGTGGAGGCGATCGCGCCCCTTGAGGTCGCGCGCTGCGCGCCGCTGCGCGACCAGCTCTACGCGATGGGCAGGATCCTCGATCACCTGGCGTCGTCCCAAGCTGCGGGGATGTTCGGCCACCTGGGTGGCGCCATCGAGGACGCGCACGAGGCGATCGTTCGAGACGAGGGTGACGACTCGCTGGCGTTCAGCCACCGGGGTCGGCACCGAGTACCGGTTGGTGTCGAGCTGCACGAAGGCCTGGCTGTCGAGGTTGACCAGCTCGACCCGATCGGTCGCGGGCAACGGTGCGGGGAGCGCCAGGAGGCGCGCGCGCTCCTCGCTGAAGACGTCGCCGACGGTGCGCTGGGCCAAGACCGGGTGGGGCCGCGGGTGCGCGATCGTGTCGATGAAGCGCCGGAGCTGGGCATTGCCCTCGTCGACGCCGACGATCGTGCGCCCGGCGAGGAAGCGGTCGCGCAGGTAGCGGATCGCGCGCTCGACCTTGCCCTTGTGCTGGGGCCGGCGCACCGCACACAGCCGCGGCTGCACCCGCATTGCGCCGCACAACTCGAGCAGCACCGGGTGGAAGCGGATCGCGTCGCCGTGCCGCTCGAGAACAACGATCTTGGGGTTGTCGAACAGCCACTGGCGCGTCGAGCCCCCGAAGGCGCGCGCGGCACGCACCAGCGAGCGCGTCAGCGAGTGGACCGTCAGGTCGATCACGAACTCGGCCCACATCGCGCGCGAGTACGCGAGCACCATGACGAAGAGCCAGAGCGCGCGCATGCCGCGGGGCACCGCGAGCTTGCCGACGTAGGCCCAGTCGACCTGCGCCTGCTCGCCGATCAGCGGCTCGGTGTGCAGGTAGACCTCACGGCGCGGTGCCGGTCGGACGTCGGCGACGTAGCGGCGCACCGTGGGCACTGCCCCGACGTAGCCGCGGTCGCGGATCATGTCGTAGATCCGCGTCGCGCGGAGTCGCGGATACTGCGTCAGTTGCTCGACGATGAAATCGTGAAACGGCTCGACGATGCGCGGCCGTCGCGGCGACTCGGGTCTGGGTTCACCGAGGCCCAGGACGCGCTTGACCACGTCGGAGTGGAGCCCGAGTTGCGTCGTGATCGTCCCGACCGGCCAGTGCTCGGCGTAGTGCAGCCGCACGATCTCGGCGTCCTGCGCCGGCGTCGTCGCGGTCATCGCGCGCCTCGCAGGTCGAGCTGGCGCAGCTCACGAAACGACCCGAGCCCGCGCCGCCGGCGGCCCGGTTCCACGATCTCGACCTGGTAGTGGGCGGTCGCGGCGCCGAAGCCGAAGTCGTCGTAGAGGTTCAGTGCGGACAAACTGGCCACCTCGCCCGCACACAGCACAACCGACAGCGGCTGTCCTATCCACAGCGACAGCCCGGCCAGGGTCGTGTGCGCGGCGTGGGGATGGCGGGGCGGCGGCAGCCTCGCGCGTAACAGGTCCTCGGTCGTGGTCAACAGGAGTCGCGTCGTCGTCGTCGACGGCTTGATCACCAGGCGCGGTTCCATCATCAGGCATACCTTCGGCGTGGCGCTCGTCCCCGGCGGTGATCGCCGCGGTCGGCACCTCGCGCGCACCCAACATGCCCGCCGGGGCAACTTCTTGTTGAGCCCGATCGCCCACGATCTTTGCGCGGCCGCGCCGCCGGGCCTCGGCCGCCGCGCGTGTCCGCGCGCCCTTGAACGTTCCTCGGTACTCCCGGTCGGCCTTCTGGCATCTCGTCCGAGCCGCGATCACGCTGCAGGTTCCAGGGCAGTAGACCTGACCGGTGTCGCAGTCCCGGCACACGTGAAACACCGCCGCGCAGAGGTCACAGCGGACCTCGCGGAAGCTGTCGGGATCACCGGCGACGAGACACATCCAGCTGCGGGCGCGAACTTGACCACGCCCCGGTGCTGGTCTCTAAACTCCGCCGCGCGGAGGCGCAAGATCATGGCTCGTCGCAGCAAGAAGCTCAACCCGGCCGAGAAGCAACGGCGTCAGGCCAAGCGCCACGAACTCGATCGGCTCAAGTCCATCACCGGCATGACCGAGCGGCTCACCTGCCTCGCCTCGCTCGCCTGCCAAGCTGTCGACGACTGTGAGCTTCACGTCGAGGATCTCGAGTTCGACCTCGCCACCTCACGCCTCGCCGTCGAGTTCTGGGCCGACCACCCGGCGGCGCAGGACTTCGTCGCAATGGTCGCCGACCTCGAGCTTGAGCACCAGCGTCACTGTGAGGCCATCACCGCGCTCGCAGCTCGGTTCGACGCCTTCGTCCACAGCCAGGCCAACCTTGCACATGTCCACCTGCGCCCGATCGATCCGTACCGCCAGCGGGTGGAGGAACGGCTATACCCGCCAGCGGAGCCGGTCGGCTAACGAGCCCCCGCCGACCGGTCGACGGTCAGTTTTCTACGGAATCACGTGGCCGTCGACAACGAGACGAAGTCACGACTGGACGGGCTTAGAACAACGACTCCTGACGCCATCGAGGTGGTAGGTTGAGCCTTGCACCTCTTGGTGCCAAGTTCATCTCGACCAGATCCTGTTCGAGAGTTCGCCGAAGTCGCGTTAACTGGCTCGGTCGGCCGACATTGTGGACGGGCAGCGTCCAACCTTTCGCTGAGTGGACGGCTGGGCCGCTGACTAGGATGATTCTCGCGTCTCCGCTCCCGCTGTCGATGAGTGACAAGTGCGGCAGTGCAGCCGCCCGCATGAGGTCGACGCCCTTTGGAAGCGGAAGGCGCGCTAGCCCATTTGCCAGCAACTTCTTTAGCTCTTGCGCCCCGAGTTCGATGCTTGTCGAGATCGGCGAACCGCCTGGCCACTCGTGAATCGCCAACGGCGTCTTGCGTTGGCGTGCCGCACGAAGCACGAGCCTTGCTACCTCCGCGCGGTGGCAATCAACTGCGTGGCGCGGCGAACCGCACGAGCAGAAGAAGAGCACGCGACGACAATCTTCAGCGGCTGCCACGATGTCGTCGAGCAGCACGGAGGCTTGAGATGGATCGTCTATGACAATGTCGTCGACGAGATCTTCGACGATCGCGCGGTTGCCAAGCCCGCGAAGCCAACGGTAGCGGCTCGGGCCGAGTCGCTCTTCGAAGGCTCGTTCCCTGAACCCGATCGCACGTACTTGACGTCGGATCCTGATATCGATGAACAATGGAGGGCCATACCCTCGAGACGCTTCAATCGTGTCGACGATGTCCACGAGCTCTCGCGTGTGATTACCCCATCCTTCGTAGCCCCACGAGAATGCGACGAGTGGCTTCGTGGTGGGAGGGGCAGTACGCGCCATAGGCGGTCCATGATGGCATGGTGCGCCACCACATTAATAGTGTGGAGGCGCGATCGTCGTGGACGCGCCATCCGCAAATCAGAGCGCGAATGACAGCTGCGGCACCGCCGGCGTGCGGCGCAACGAGCACATGCCCATCAACCCGAAGTTCCAAAGGATGCCGCGGAAGTTGCCAAGGTAGAAGAACACCTCGCGCTTCGTCAAGTCGAGCCGGCTCGCGAAGCTATCCAGTATCTTGCGCTCGCGGTCCGGATCACCAGCGAGCTTGCGCCAGAGCTCGTGGATGCCCCAGTCCTCGACACCCATTTCGTGGGAGTTGCATTCTGGATCGTCGCACCGCCACTTGACCATGAACCGTGTTTCGGGGAAGTCGATCGGTTTCACGTGGCCGATGACGCTCGGGATGCGCTCTTGTGCGAGGAGCCGTTTCTCCTTCGCGTGCCACGCTTGGCGCTCGGTCTCGGACCGTCGCTCGAAGTTGACGCTGATGATCTCCGCCGGCCGGATGACCGCGAGCGAAGTTCGCTGGCATGACCAAACGCGTCGGACCTCCTCAACCGAGCGCAGGAGGCCGGGGCACCGGAGTAACCAGCCACGGCGTTCTTCGGTGTCGCCTGACGGGACCAAGTCTTCGCAGATGATCGAGCTCGGATCGATCCGCAAACTCTCCGGACGGGGATCGCTGTCGTGCTTCCGGAAGCGAACCCGCATCCATTGAAATGTCTTCGGGCGGCTGTCGTATGCGAGGTATCGTTGCGGCAGTGGGTGCACGCGAACGAGCCCTCCCGTCTGCTCGAGGATCCCACCCGTGCAAGCATTCTCCGTGTAGGTCCCCGAATAGTGCGGGTACGTCATGCCCAGGATCAGGATGCGCCCTGAGTTCCACGGCTCAAGGACAATGTTCTCGTTGACGGGAGGATCTGTGCCGGTGTTCGTGCTCGTGATCGTCATGAGGTTCCTTTTTGTCCACCTCAGCGACCCCCCAAGGGGGAAGTTCGGGCCAACGTGGCCGTCAGCGAGGGGTAGCGTAGCCTCCCACGGGGATATGACACCGGCGACCCACGCCACCGACGACGAGTTGCAACCTCGCGGATCGTTCGTCGGTCATCACAGTCATCAGACGGAGCATTCGTAGCCGCTCTCTGCTGGATGCTGTTCCCCCAATGAGATCTCCCCGTGGATCCGAGCAGTTGCGTGATATGCCGCACCGACCTCGGGTGCTGCGTCCTCGTGCTCCTGCGTTCCATCGCCACATGAGGATGGTGCGATCCTAGTGGACGCTCAGGACTGCGAGTACATGTAGGTCACCGCGCTGCACAGGGGGCACGGTCTGGCCCGCCACCACCATCGGCCGATACTTCCACTGCCGGATCGCGGCCTCGATCGTCGCTGCGTAGGCCGGGAAGCCCGTCGACCGTAGCCGCTGCACGCTCACGACGCCGCCGGCAGCGCTGACGCATGGCTTGAACGAGCCGACCAGCTTGCCGTCGATGTGGAGCGCGATCCGCAGCTTGGTCGCCCGCGTCCGGCAGGATCACCTTGTTGCCCGCGACGCGCAGCGGCTCCAGCATCTGCGGCGACAGTCCCTTGGGGACCGGCCCCTTCAAGGGCGACGGCTGGCGGCGGTGCGCACTTTGTCGATTACGGAGAGCTGACTTCTTCGCGTGCTCGCGTCGGTTGAGTGGGCGCGCGTGAGTCGGTGGCGGGATGATCCCGACCAAGCGGCGGTCGCGTTCTTGCGGTTCGAGCACCAGGTGGGTGCGACCGTCGGGCCAGGGGCGCTTGAGCTGGTACGAGATCCGCCACTCCGTGCGCTCCATGACGACCGGAGCGACGGACCACCGTCCGACGCTCACAATTCACAATTCCGCCGGAGTTAACTTCCGAGCAGCGTCGGGCCATCCAAACTTTCGAGTTGGAGCGATATCTTCCGTCGCTCCTGTCGTAGCTTGGGGGCTGAACTGCGCGTGGCCATTTCACATCAACTTTCCGCGCGTCGGCAATGTCGTCCTCGGCCGTAAGTTCGGTTACTCTTCTGCCGGGTCGCGTTCATCCGATCGGAGGTACGGTACGGGTTCGACAAAGCGAGTGCAGCAGTTCTCGCAGTAGGATCCGTCGAAGGTTCGATCTTCGCCGGTGAGCGGTGCGCCGCACTGAGGACAGATCTCCACTGCGCGCGCGCCCATGAGCACCAACTCATGCAACGGCGTGGCAAGCTCATCGGCGCGCTCCTCAGACGCCGCTGCCGTAGGATCTGCTGCATGATGAAGCACTTGGGCCAGCGCCAGGCAGCGGAGCGCAGCCGGCCACGCGACGTGCCGCAGGGTTTCGGCGATGCTGATCATCTTGGGCCGTAAGCTCGCCGCGTCGCTCTCTCGTGTCGCCGCGATCTCGACGACGGCTATCCGAGCACGCGCCAGCGCCGCCAGCGCGACGCTGAGCTCCTCGGCGAGTTGCTCGCGAGCATCCTCCGGCAATGGACCGGGGGTGCTTGCGAGCGACGGCGTCACTGCCGGTTCGATCTCGACTGCGGCGTGATCGCCGTCGCCTGAAACCGCGAACACCAAGGCGACCGCGCGCTGGGTGTGGTGTCGTGCATCGTGCTCGATCGCTGAGGCGGCGTCGGCGATGACAGCACGAAGCTGCCACATTGCCACCGGATCCGTCGCAGGCAAGGGCAGGCAGGCCTGCAACCTGGTGATGCTGTCCGAAAGGTCTTGCTGCAACGACCGCAGGTGAAATTGCAGCTCCCGGACTAACTCGCGGTCCGGAAAGTCGGAAAGGATCGTCTCGGGCGCCGTCATGGCGGTGGCAGGAATGGCGGCGTCTTCTCGCCCATGCGCTTCGCTGCCTCCGCGAGCAGACGCTCGATCTCCAGGATCTGCTCCTTGGTGAACTTCTTCCCCAACTCGCGCAGTGCCTGCTTGCGCGAGGCTTTACCGATCGCCGACTGGATGTTCTTCAAAAAGGCTTTGATCTCCTTCCACCAGTGCGGATCATCCTTATTATTGTTCTTGGGCGGTTCGCCTGAGGGAACGCCCCCGACGCTCGCCCTCGCCAGGAGGCGAGCCAGGTGCGCGGCCAGCTGTCCGGTGTTTCCGCGCAAGTGGTCGCCATTGATCTTGAGCAACCCCAACGTTTGTCCGGCGGCCACGACCGTCTGCAGGCTCGCGATGACCTTCGACCACGACTGCGCAAGCTGCTGATCACTTGCTGGAGCTTTGGTCAGCAGCAACGTGACAAGCATTCCGATCCCGAGGGGAATGAGGAGCGGATCGTCGGCCACGCCCACGCCCGTGACATCGTCACCCACGATGCCGCTCGCCGCCAAGCCCAGCGGGACCATCGCGGCTTTACGATGCTGCCCCTGGCCCGCGAGATCGTTGAACGAGTTTAACGCGAGCTCAGCATGGAAGACCGCGGCCTCCAGTTGCTTGCGCTCGCTGTCGTCGAGCGGAGCGGCCTTGTTGGCGAGCATGGCTCGAGCGGCTGCAAGCTTGGCACGCACTGCGGCGATGTCCGCCGGTGTGGGCCCCCCTCCACTGCTGCAATCCTCCTTGCGCTGGACTGCTTCCCCCCCGGTAGTCGATGTCGGAGCGCCCGCCATCTCGCCGAGTACGGCTTCGGCACTGTGTCCCGCCACGACGATATCGGCAACCTTGTCGGCGTGTCGTTCGTACGGGTCGTTGGCGTCGCTCATTCCACCATTGAGCTGGACACCAGCGCGTTGCTGCACGACGTGCGCCGCCTCGTGCGCCGCCGTGTGCAAATCGGGAGCTGCGCCGAACGCGACGCGATTGCCGGTCGCGAATGCCGAGGCCCCGATATCACGGCTGGCCTGCTGCGCCGCGCCACCAGTGTGGGCTTCGATACCATCGATGTGGTGGCGTCCGAAGGCGCGCTGGATCGTATCCAGGTGCGGCAAGGCCGACCCCGGACCAGCGACCCCGCGTTGTGCCGCCTCGTGAACATCGGCGCTGGTCTCGCTTCCGACATGCTTCCGCTGCACCGGAACGCCCTCAGCGGCTTGCTCGACCAGCGTTCGTTTGCCCGGGGTGAGGCCGTATCCGACGCTCGGCTCGACCTTGCTACGACCATCTCTGCCTCGGAGCTGCTGGTAGTCGTGTGCCATCAAATCCCCCTAGTGACCATACTACGATGCGCGGGCCCGCATGCTGCCTTTGTCGCCCAGCTATGAGAGCAAGTATCGCCAGGCTGGATTTTTGCGCCTAGGACAGACAAGCGGCCTTTGGGCGGCGCCGGCTTTGGGCCGGCCGCGGGAGTGGGCGAGCAGGGCGTCGCGGCGTGTATCAGGGGCGCGAAGCGTAAGGAACCATACCGCATGACAGCACGAGGACAGACCACCCCATGCCGGGCGGATGCCGGCACCTGGAGCCATTGGCTCACCAGCCGGGCGTTCCGCGGCTACACGTGCCGGTGCGGAAGTGGCGGGCTCGGCGGCCAGCTCCAGCGCGGTCGCACCCTGCGCGCGAGGGTGGTGTCCACCACGAACGCGCTCGCTGCCGACGGGACGGCCGGCTATGTACCCTGCTCGCCCGCGCCTTGGGCTTGAACCGGCATCTTGATCGCGGGCACCCAGCGTTCCGCGTTCGCGGCGCGGCTTGGCCGTCGCGTTCGTCGCGGGCGCTCCTGGTTCGCCATATTGTCGTCCCCGATCCGCCCCGGCGAGAACGCCGAGTCGACCGCGCCGGGGCACCCGGGATCGTCGACGTGTTCGACTTCGACTTTTGCGAGGCCGCCGGTGACTCGTGCGCACGCGTATCGCTCAGCAACACAGCGGTGAACCTGGGAGTTCAAGAAGCTATGAAGCGGCGGTCGGCTCAAACTCGCTGAAGGCGGCGGCAAACGCGTGACGTCCGGCGTCGGTGAGCCCGTACCGCTTTCCCCGGCATTCCCAGAGCCTGATCTTGAGCTTCGAATTGCGGAACGCGCGCGCGACGTTCGTTGCGTGGACGTTCAAGCCTGCGTGCTCCGAAAGCGTGCGATCGATATCCGCAGCGGTGAGCCTCGCGCAGCCGCTTCGCTCCGCATGCGTCAGCGCCCATAGGATACGCGGGATCCAGACCGAATCCATGTACTCTTGATCGGGTGAGAGCGACGGCATCGGAATCGTCGTCGTGCGCGGACGTTCTTCGGCGAACAACGAGAGCTGCTGCTCGTACGCGCGCGTCGGCGCAACCGCTGGCGGCTTCCGCTCACCACTCTCGATCGGCGCCGGCTGCAAGCGATTGGGTTCGAATACGTACGCGCGCGCCTTCACTGAGCGAACCCACTCGAAGCGATCGAATGCGGACGCGAGCTGAGCATCTTCCTTGGCAAGCGACGCGGCGAGATATGCATCGAAGTTCGAGACAGCGCCGGAGACGACGACGTCACCGATCGTGACGCCGCGATCGCCGCCGGCCGAAGCACATTGATTCACGAACGCCTTCAGCGTTTCCTCGTCGTACCATCGCATATAGAGTGCGGCGAACGCGCGATACCACGCAAGCTGCTGGACGCGCGTGAGATGCGCGTGGCCACTTGCGGTCACGACGAGACGCGACGGCAGCGTCTCCGCGCGCTCGGCCTCGACCTGGGTCAACTCGGGGCTGCGCAGCATGCCACCTCGCAGAAGTGAGAGTAGCACTTCGTGCACGAGCGACGAGGGATAACCCCAGCTGCTAAAGTCGCTGACGACACGGTCCGATTTTTCGAGCACCAGCTTCGAAACGTGATCGTATGCTCGCACGAAGTACGCGATCAACCGCGCCGGCAACGCGTGCAGCGGAAGCTGCCACGGCGGCACGTCGAATAGGTTGAATACGCCAGGACGTCCGCCGATACGGGCACCGAAGCGCGCCGCCATGCACTCGAAGATGCACTCGCCCGACGGACGGGGTACCACGTTGCACTCGACGCTCGCCTGCACGATCGCACGCACGAGACGCAGGGACTCGCGAATGTCCTGACCTGAGAGAGCTGCGACGATCGCCGTCGCCTCCGACGTAGACACGCCGAAGACGGCCTCGACGACGCTGAGCGTTTTCGACACGTCCTGGTGCTCAGCCTGTAACAGCGGCGGCAACCGGCCTTGTATCAGTCGCTTCTGCCCGTACTCGAGGCGCAGCCGCAGAACACGATCGAGCGGCGGCGATGCCACGTGAAACACGTACTGGAGCTGACTGGACGTGAGGAATCCGCCAGCTCGACGGCCTGCGCGATACGTGTCCTCGCGCAAGCACAGCACTGCGATTGCGCCGGTCTCGCGCATCAACTCGGCACAGAAGCCGTACACGAAGCGCTGGTAGTCATCCGTGCATTGATCGAGGTTGTCGAGGAAGATTACCACGGGCATGCGCTTTGTGACGCCCTCGGCGATGCCGTCGGGCCGAAACCTCGCCTTCAAGTGACGCACATACGCTTGTAGGTAGCGCACTTCGTCGGCGCGCTCTTCTTCGTAGATGGCGAGCTTCTTCGCTTCCCAGGCTTGGGGATTCGCCGCGTAGAGCTTCTCGCCGAGGCGTTTCTCCTTTTCCAAGCGTTCGCGAAAGATCGTGCTGAGCGTCTCGGGCGACTCGGGATGCGCTTGTGGAATCTCTTTGTCGGAGATGTCCTTGCGCCCTTTTACGAGCAATTCGGTGCGCTCCGCTAGCTCGCGCACGACCTCGCGCGCGAGGTGCTTCGACTCGACCTCTTGGCTTAGCGCTCCACCGGCGGAGCGTCCCTCGAGATCGACGCACGCCGTGATGACGGACTTCGAGCGAATCAGATCGACGAGCACGCGGCGCAAGAACGTCGTCTTGCCGGCACCAACGTTGCCGACGACGGCGATTGGATGCTTCACGTTCATGTACTTGGCTTCCGCCGCAAGATCGTCGATGAAGCGTCGTGGTGTGCCATCGCGCGTATCATCGGCGAGCGCGACGATGTCGTCGGGCGTGTCCTTGAGGAGTCGTTGCAACGTTTCCTCGAACTCTGAGCTATGGCCCGGGACAACGTAGCACTCATCGAGCATGCCGAGGTGGTCTTTGCCGTAGATGTCGGCGAACAGATATTCGGTCGCTGCGCGCGTCGCCGCCGACAGTTGCTGCGTGGGTCGCTGGATCTGCGGCAGTAAATCGGTGGCGCGACGCTCAGGCAATAGGCCCGAACCGGTCGCGCGCTCTAGCGACTCCGGTAGCGCGGCCGTGAATGCGTAGCTGCGATGCAGGCATCGGAAGAAATCTTCCGTGCGAAGTCCGATGTCGTCGAACGAATCGAACACGAGTGCGTTGCTCTTGAGCCAAGGCTTGCCCGGTGCCGAGAGCCCCCGAAAGAACACCCACTGGTAACCGTTCGTCACGCAAGCGTACGGCGCGCCTCGCGCGTTGCAGTACCTCGCGGCTTGATCGAGCACCTCGGCGAGATCCGGACTCTGTTTGTGGAGCGCTGCGAGGCTGCGATATGGCTGCGGACGCTTTGCAATCGCAAACGTCCTCGACGTGCGCTTCGCCTCGATCACCATCCACGGTTGCTGCTGTGCATCCACGAGCAGGTAGTCGATGAAGTATCCCGTTCCGGTCGGTTCCTCGACTCCGAGCGCTTCAGGTGGCCATCCGCACGCGGCGAGAATGCGATCGATGTAGACGACGCGCGTCTTCGCCTCGTTCGCATCGCGAAGCACGTGCGGCTTCGGGAGACTCCGCAACACCTTTCCCAAATCAGCTTGGACCCGCTCCATCTAGACGGACCTATCACACGAGGCTGACGCCCGAAATGCTGCCGCGCGTATCCCCTGCAAGTTTGTCGCCAGCGCCGCCGCCGCGAGCCGCCTGCCGACCGCCATCGCTGGCGAGCTATGCCCCGGTGCCGAGCGCCCCACGGCCGCACGTGACACCGTCCATGCCTCGCTTGCCACCGCTCGCACAGCCTTGACCTTGCGATGTGCTTGACATCCTTGATCTTTGAGTTTGTACGCTCACCACCTTGAACGCGGTCTCCCCATCGCCGCCACCTAGCGCGCCGCGCGAGCTCCGGTTGAAGCTTCGCATCACCCGCGGCGGCCGGAGATCGGCGGCCGAGCAGCCGATCGCGGCTGGATCGGGGAGGATTCGCTGCGTTTTGCTGCAGTGCTTGCAAGTCGCGGACATGGCGACGAGAAATCTGGCCAGTTCACGGTGGGACCTGGAGAGCCGGCGCGCGCTCGCAACCCCACCGCTACGGGATAGGAACGGAACAGGTGGAACACAGGTAGAACACAGGCGGAACAGATCCGTGATCCACTTCAAGATGGCTGTCACGTAGCCCACAAACACTACCGGCCGAGATGACGTGTAAGGCTCAACACCTCGGCGGGTGTTATCCACGTCTTGATGCCGGACAACATCCAACCCCAGCCCGGGACCCAAGGGAATGCCCAATGCGCGCAATGGGCATATCCGCACGCGGTTGGCCGCGCCTCTTGGAGGGCTGCCACCGACGGTGACGGGTACCGAGCGCCGGGGGCATCCCGAGAAAAGTTTCGGCGAAGTCAGGGACCAAGTTCACGGGCAAGTTTCGGCCAAGTTTTGGCCAAGTCCCCAAGGCCCCCACTCCGGAGCCGCGGGAGCACGCGTGGCCCCGAGCACTACGACGCACGCGTGGCCTGATCCGCTGTGGCTCAAGTGAGATCGCGGGTTTGTAAAATAGTCACCAGAAAATGCAGCCTCGACGTGAGATCGGCCCTTTTGCTCGGAAGAAGCAAATAGGAGGTCATGATGTCGGAGCTAGCGTTCAATCTGAACGGAGAGCCCTTCGAGGTTCCCAGCGCGGCCTTTGGATGGCGCGTGCGGAAGCTCAAACCCAAGGGGGCACCCGAGGTCGTGTACGGCCGAGATGGCGTTCCGCTCATCCTGCCGATCGACGCAGACATCGAGGATCTGCGCCGCGAAGCGCGCGCAGACGGACGCTACCGGCTCGATCCGGTCGACGAGCAGAATCGGCCGATCCCGGTGGCCGTTGCGGGCTACGTCTGCGTACAACCGCCCGAAACCAAGGCGGAGCTGGCGCCGCTTGCGAGCCGAATTCCGAGCGACAGCGTCATCATCGAGGCGATGCGCATGAACACCGAGCTCGCGCGCACCGTCATCGATCGGTTCCCCC
>JAUKWE010050926.1:0-18181 GCA_032356425.1 Cumathamnion decipiens | reverse complement strand
GATCCGGGGCTGGCCCGCGCCGAGGCCGAGCGGGCCCGGGTCGCCCACGCCGCCTGGGTCGCCGCGACCGCGCCGGCGTTTCGCGCCGCGATCGACGGCGATCCCGACCTCGCGCGGCTGCCCGGCGCCGAGCCGGCCGAGCGGACGCGGCCGGTGCCGGGCGATCCTCAGGCCGGGCCGCTGCGCCGGCTGCTCACGCTATCGCGCCGGCTCAACACCGAGGCCAGCGTCGAGCGCATCCTCGATGACGTGATCGACACCGCGATCGAGCTGAGCTCGGCCGAGCGCGGCTTCTTGCTCCTGCGCCAGCCCGATGGCGAGCTCGCGCCCGTGGTGTCGCGCAACTTCTTCGCCGGCGATCTCGACCCGGGCCCGGCGCAGGGCGCGGCCGGCGGGCCGGCCGGCCATGCCCTCACCCACTCGATCAGCCGATCGATCGCCGAGCGCGCCGCGCAGACCGGCGAGCCGGTCGTCACGGTCGACGCCGGGATCGACGAGCGGTTCGGCGCGGCGGCCTCGGTCGCGGCGCTGCGGCTGCGCTCGGTGCTCGCCGTCCCGTTGCGCCAGCGCGGGACGGTCACCGGCTGCATCTACGTCGATCACCGGCTGCGCGGCGGCGCGTTCGATGTCGCGGCGGCGAGCGTGCTCGGCGAGCTCGCCGACATCGCGGCGATCGCGATCGAGAACGCCCGGTTGACCGGGGATCTGCGGCGCACCACCCGCGAGGTCGACGAGCTCAACGGCCGGCTCACCGTCGAGCTCGCCGAGCGCGACGCCGAGCTGGTCCGCGTCAAGGCGGAGCTGCCCGACCGCGACCGGCTGCGCCACCGCTACGAGCGCATCGTCGGCCGCTCGCCGGCCACCGTGAAGATGCTCGACGTCATCGATCGCGCGGCGGCGACCTCGCTGCCGGTCGTGATCGTCGGCGAGAGCGGCACCGGCAAGGAGCTGGTCGCGCGCGCCTTGCACGACCACGGCTCGCGCAAAGACGGCGCGTTCGTCGCGATCAACTGCAGCGCGGTGCCCGAGCCGCTGCTCGAGAGCGAGCTGTTCGGCCACGCCCGCGGCTCGTTCACCGGCGCCGATCGCGATCGCCGCGGCCTGTTCGAGGTCGCCGACGGCGGCACGCTGTTCCTCGACGAGATCGCCGACACCAGCCCCGGGATGCAGGCCAAGCTCCTGCGCGTCCTCCAGGACGGCGTGATCCGCCGGGTCGGCGATACCCGGACCCGCCAGGTCGACGTCCGGGTGATCGCCGCGAGCCAGCACCCGCTCGCCGAGCTCGCCGCCGCCGGCCGGTTCCGCGAAGATCTGCGGTTCCGGCTCGACGTGATCGCCGTGCCCGTCCCGGCGCTGCGCGATCGCGACGGCGACCTGCCGCTGCTCGTCGAGGCCCTGCTCGCGCGGCTGTGCGCCGGCAAGTCGATCCCCCGGCTGACCCGCGCGGCGATGCGCGCGCTCGGCCAGCACCGCTGGCCGGGCAACGTGCGCGAGCTCGAGAACGCCCTCGCCCGCGGCGTGGCGATGGGAGGCGACGTGATCGACACCGGCGACCTCCCCGAGGCGATCGCCCAGGCCGCGGCGCGCCCCGAGCCCGCCAGGCCCGCGGTCGGCGAGGATCTCCGCCTGCGGCCCGCGCTGTCCGCGACCGAGCAGGCGTACATCACCGCGGCGATGGCCCGCGCCAAGGGCAACCAGACCGTCGCCGCGCGGCTGCTCGGGCTGTCGCGGTTCGGCCTCCAGAAGAAGCTGCGCCGGCTCGCCGGCGACGACGCGGGCGCCCCCGACGACGAATGACCGCCGAGCTCGAACAGCTCACCCCGACGTCGAACGAGGTCGTCACGGCGTCCTTGGCCACGCGCGACGATCACATCGGGGGCGGTGTCCTCGGGTGCGGGATGCTCTCGTCGTAGGCACCGAACGCGGGAGTCACGCCGCGTGCTCCCGCAAGTAGTCGAGGTTTCCTGGAAGATCGCGAATGAGTCGCAAGAGAACGTCCATCGCGGCCGTCTGAACGTTTCTCCCGGATTCCCATCGCGAGATGGTGTTACTGCCCAGACGCAGGAGTCGCCCGAGCTCCACCTGGGTGAGCCCAAAGCGCTCTCTGAATGACCGGATCTCGTCCGAGGACAGGAGCCCATACTTCCGCCGGTACAAGGTGAGGGCTGCCTGGTTGAGGTGTCGAGCTTCGTCGAGCCGCAGGACAACTTCGCTACATTTGGGGCAGCGCAAATGAGACGCATCCAGCACGGCCACCTCCTCGCCGTTCACCGCCGTAGAAAGCGGTGATCGTTGCTCCTTCATCATCGTTCCGCAGGCCGGACAAGCATCATCCGGAAGAATGACACCCTGCTTCGGCGCGAGCTTCTTCTCCTTCTTCTCCTTCTTCGTCTTATTCGTCTTATTCGTCTTATTCGTCTTCATGGTCATCCTCTTCGTGGAACGACACGACGATGCAGCTGCCGCACAGGACCAGCTTCACATAGACGAATGCGAAGCCGAGCGGTGGTTTGAACACGTACATCCATTCGCCCGTCGCCTCGGAAGGCAACCTGGCCGCAAAGTCCTTGGCTGCGAGGTCGATGATGATCTCGAGCCCGTCCTCCTGGTTGAGGCTGAGAGCCTTCAACTCTTCGTTGGCCTTGTGAGTGAACCTCACACGCCCCTGCGCGACAAGTTAGTGGATTCTTACAAGAATCCGCGGCAACCACGTGGGCATGGGGAGGAGCCGCTTCCATATATGACAAAATTATGCATCTGGTGAACCGCCCCGTCAACTCCTCGGAACCGACCGAAGGTCATCATGGCAGGAGCAACCACGGCCGATAGCCGAGCAACGGTCCACGAATCGGACCGGTAAAATGGCACCCCCAGCGATCGTTGGCCGCGAGCAGTGGGCGAGATCGCTTCACCAGGTGGGTCTTGATGGGATCGGCGCTTCGCCGATCTTGTACCGACGCCCCGACCTACGAAGCAGCTACGTCGCGTCCTCGTGGAGATCGGCGCGCTCCTGAATGCGCAAGAACAGCACCGCATCCCCATCGAGCACGTACCCGATCACCAGGTCGTCATAGATCGCGATGACCAGCCCGGTGCCGGGGTAGGCGGAAGCCTCTCGCTTCGCGACGCCATCGGGCCGCGGCGACGCCTCGATCCAGCGGAGGGCGCGACGAGCAACGAGGCGTCGGCCGGGATCGAGCGCCCTAAAATCGTCGAGGAACTGACCCTCGTGACCGTAGATACTAGCCATCGACGTCGTCGGGAAGCTCTGCGATCCGTACGCCACGTGGCTTGCCATCAGGACCGAAGGCTTCCCTCAGCTTCTCATTCCAGACGGGGTCGGCCTCAACGCGCGCGAAGGCGGCGTCGAAGTACCTCATCGCCTGCTCGCCGACGACGCGGAGCCGATCGAGCAGCGTGCCGAGCTGCTCGAAGTAGAGACCGCCGAACTGAGCTTGTGCGCGCACGACGTCGGAGACCTCGGGGAGCGACCAGGAGCCCGCGAGCATACGCCGCCGCATCTGGTCCAGGGTCGTCGCGACGAGGCCGAAGCCTCGCGCGATCTGGTCCGCGTCCCTCCGCATCACGTCGAGAAGGCTCGCCAGCGGCGCCGGCCGGCCGTACTCGATAACCTGGGCCTCGATCTCTCGAGCGAGCCCGACCGCCTGTCGTTGCAGTCCGGCCAGCTCCTCAAGTCCAGTTGCCACCTCCGCAGTTGTGTACGCGCGCTCGAATGCCGCGAGGGCGCTCTGGTGCGCGACGAGCGTCTCCTGCGCGACGGGGATGAGCTGGGCCTGGACCATACAGCCCAAGCATACCGTGCTCCGGGCGAGTTGAGCACCGGGACTTCGCTCGTCGACGGCGGGGTGTTTCTCCAGGTGCGCCACAAAGTTTCCCCGCGCGTCGTCGGCCTCGTGCCAGACGGTGCGGTCGAAGTACCCGCGCCGCCGCACGATTCTGATCACGAAGCTCTGGCCCGCGCGCCGGCCATGACGTTGCTCCTTGCATCGCCCACCGGTCTGGTTTCGCGCTCACCCGACACGCTCGACCACGTCGGAGCGGCTACCTGTCGTTGCCGAACATCGTCCACGGAGGATGAGATCACTTGCGCGCGGGCTCGCCGGGCGGCCTGCCGCCCGCCCACGTGAAGTAGTTGCGCAGGATCGTCGTCTCGACGTTGAGGTCGGCGAGCGCGGTCTTGCCCTCGCCTGCGCGGATGGCGGCGGCGAGCGTAGCCTCGCAGCGCGCACACGGAAGCGGCGCGATCTTCGGGAGCGCGAACAGGACGCTCTGGCGGATCACGCGGACGTCACTGCCGGCGGCCTCGAGCAGGGCGTCGGTCAGCTGGCTGGCCTTCGCGCCCTGCTTGCCGATCTCGAGCATGGCGCGATCGATCGCCGCCGCGACGAGCTCGCGCTTCTCGTCCTGGGTCCAGGCGCCGAGATCCTTGATGTACGTCGCGTTGGCGGCCGCCGCGTCGTCGGGCGAAGCCGTGAGGCTCGCCGCGTAACACGCCAGGTCGAGCTTGCAGCGGGCCGCGATCTCGATCCGGGCGATGTGCGTCTGGAACATCCGGGCGTAGCCCAGGTACGCCTTGGCGGCGCTGTCGAGGTTCTTGAACGGCATGACCCGCTCCTTGTGCTTCTGCTTTGCGAGCTTGAAGTTGTCCTCGACCTTCTTGGCCGCCGCGCTCGCCGCCTTGATCTGCTGGGCGGTCGTCGCGCTGTCGCGCGTGAGCTCGAGAAGGTGAGCCTTTGACTTGTCGAGCGCCGTTCGCTGCGTGTCGAGCGCCTGATCGGCGGCCGCGGCGTCCTTCTGCTTGCCGGCGGCCTCCCTGGCCTTCTTGGCCGAGGCCTCGAGGTACTTCTGCGCGAGCCCCTGGAGGATCGCGATGTCCCTCGCGTCGGACGACAGGCGCGCGAACGCGGTCGCGGCTTCCTGGCGAAGCGTGTCGTCGGCCCCGTTGTCGGCGGCGAGCTTGCCGAGCTCCGCGGTGCCGGTACCGTCCCTGGCGACGAACGGATAGGCCCCGATGGCGAGGATCCGCGTGGTCAGCTCGAGCGGCTTGCCGGTGCCGGGCATCCACATCGCACCGACCGGACCTGCGGCGACGGGCGCGCCGATCTTGCGGAGCGCGTCGAACACGGCGTGGTACTGGGTGTTCGGGCTCGGCTGATCGTCGAGGAAGTACGCCGGGACGGCCGGGCGCTTGAGCGCCGCGAGCAGGTCCGGCACGCTGGCCGGATCGTAGAAGTCACCGAGCACGACGGCCGCGTAGAAGTCCTTCGCCGACACCGGCTGGCACCGATCCGGAGGTGCATCGCGCCGGTCGCCACAGTACGTGTCGAGCCGCCTGTCCTGGAACAGCCGGTTGACCGCCGCGCTCTCGCCCCGGAGGACCTTCCGCAGCTCGATCTCGGCGGCGGGCCCGCTCGCCACCAGCGCGCGGCGGATCTGCAGGAACAGCTCCGGCGTGCGATACAGCGCCAGGACGAGCGGCCCAGCCGCGCGGGAGGCCTGGAGCTCGCCGAGGGCGTTGATCGCGGCGCCGTTGCCGGCGAGGAACAGCGCGTAGCGCTCCTCGAGCGCGCGGATCTGCTCGTGGTCCGCGGCGGTCCTCGGGTGCGGCGGCGGGTCGCGATCGACGATCTGGAGGAGCGCGGCAGCCGCCCTGGCCTGCTCGTCGGGCAGCCTGCCCAGCGCGCGGATCGCCGCGATCTGCGCCGTGATCAGCTTCTTCGTGGAGGGCTGGTTCGCGAGCGCGCTCAGGGCCTCGAGCCCGGCCGGCAACCTCGCCTCGCCGATCGCGTCGGCGGCCTTGGCGGCGCTGTCGATCGAGCGCAGGCTCGACGCGTCGATCTCCTGCAGCGCGCGGATCAAGAATGGCAGCGCCAGGTCCCAGCTCGCGGGGCGCCCGGACGCCTCGTAGTCGGTGAAGAACCCCGCCTTCGCCTCGGCCGGCGTCAACGGGCGAGCCAGGCGGATCATGATCTGGAGCACAAGCGGGGGCTTGCCCTGCGCCGCCCACGCCTCACCGAGCGCCGGGATCGCGCTCGGGTCGCCGAGCTGATCGAGCTCGGTCAACACGCGCTCCGACGCACGCGGATCTCCGAGCTGAGCGATCCAGGCCTTCGCCTTGGACGGATCGCGTGCCGGGGCGGCCGCGGCCGCGGGCGCGGGCGCGGGGGTGGCGACGGGGGACAGAGGACGGTTACTCGGCGACGTGGCCGCCGGCTTCGAGCCGCACGCCGCGGCGAGGACGATCAGGACGAACGGCAGGCGCATGGCGAGACCTTACGTGGCTTTCGCGGCGCGCTGCTGGATCCGGCGGTGCGCGACGCCGGCGAGGTGCGCGATCAGCTGCGGATACGACATCCCGGCGAGCTGCGCCGCGCGCGCCACGCCGGCGTCGGGCGAGATGTCGGGGTTGGGGTTGACGTCGATCACCCACGCCGCGCCGGCGGCATCGACGCGCAGATCGACCCGGCCGTAGTCGCGCAGGCCGAGGGCGTGCCAGGCGTCGCGCGCGACCCGCTCGGCGCGGGCGACCAGCTCGGCGCTCGCGCCCTGCAGCGGGACCGCCTTGGTGCCGGCGTAGTCGACGTGGTGCTCGTCCCACTTCGCGGCGTAGCTGACGATCTTCGGGCGGTCGGCGGGCATCGCGGCGAAGTCGATCTCGTGGAGCGGCAGCACCTGGAGCTCGGCGCCGTTGCCGATCAACGTGACGTTGAGCTCGCGGCCGTCGACGTAGCGCTCGGCGAGCACCGGCTGCTGGTAGGTGACCATCAGCGCGCGCGCCCGGCTGCGCAGCGCCGCCGGGGTCGCGACGAGGTTGTCCTCGGTGATCCCGACCGAGGCGTCCTCGTGGGCGAGCTTGACGAACCACGGGTAGTCGAGCGCGTCGAGCGCCGGATCGTCAAGCGCGGCGAGATCGGTCAGGAAGCGATGCGGCGGGGTCGGGACGCCGCGGGCGATCAGGATGTCCTTGGTGCGCTGCTTGTAAAGGCACGACGCCAGGCCGAGCAGATCGTTGCCGGTGTACGGGATCTCGAACAGATCGAGGAGCCCGGCCAGCGTGGGCTCGTGGCGCGCATCGCCGGCCATCGACTCGCAGAGGTTCCACACCAGATCGGGCCGGGCCGCGCGCACCTGGCCCAGCACCGCGAACACCTCGCGGCCGGTAAGGCCGATCGGCGTGGCGTGGTGGCCGGCCTCGGTGAGCGCGCCGACGATCGCCTGCGCGCTCGCCGCGACGGAGACGACATCAGCGGCGCCGGACGTGGCGTCGTAGTCGGTGTTGTAAAGGACGATGATCCGCGACGGCGGCTGCATGGCGCGCGGCCGATGTTACACGGGCGCGGCCGACACCGCCGCCGCGACGCGCGGGCCGAGCTCGCGGGCGACGTGCTCGACGGCGATCGGGGCGCCGAGCGCGCGGGCGAGCGAGATCTGCGGGACGTCGAGGCCGCACGGCCGGATCGCCCGCCAGGCCGCCGGCGGCGTGGCGACGTCGAGCGCGAAGCCGTGCACGCTGACCCCGCGCGCGACGTGGATGCCGCACGCCGCGAGCTTCTTGCCGTCGAGCCAGACGCCGGCCGGATCGCGCTGCCACGCGGCACCCGGCACGCCCAGCGCGGCGCAGGCCTGGGCGATCGCCGTGGCGACGCGCTCGAGGAAGCCGACCACGCTGCCCACCCGCACGACCGGGTACACCATCAGCTGCCCGGGGCCGTGGTACGTGACCTCGCCGCCGCGCTCGATGCGCTCGATCGGGATGTCGCCGGCATCGAGGATGTTGGCCTCGGTCGCCGAGCGGCCGAGCGTGATCACCGGCGGGTGCTCGCACAAGAAGATCACCCCGGGCTCGCCGGCCCACACGCGCTCGCGCGCGGCCAGCTGGTCGGCCAGGACGCGCCGGTAGTCGGCGCGCCCGAGCCATTGCCAGGGCGGCGTCACCAGGGGCCTAGCCCGCCAGCAGCTCGTCGAGCAGCTGATCGTCGACGTAGTGGAGGGGCGCGGCCGAGCTGACGACGCCGACGCCGGTCGCGATCAGCGCGGCGACGAGCTGGTCACCGCACATCACGGCGATCGAGCGCCCGGCGCGCTCGAGCTCCTTCTCGGCATCCTCGGACAGCTCGCGGGCGGAGAACAGGATGCCGGCGACGAGGTTCTTGGCCTCGACGCCGACGCGCAGCTCGCCGATGCCGCGGCGGTCGATCGGCTGATCGCCCGAACGCGCGCTGATCAGCACCGGGCGATCGATGCCCGGCGCGATCACCTGTGCGTAGGCGATGCCGCCGATCCGCTTGACCCAGTCGATCTCGCGGTAGCCGGCCGCGACGAGGTAGGCGTGGATCAGCCGCTCGAACCCGGGGCCGCTGGCCTTGGCGATCCGCGCCGCGAGCGCGCGATGGGTCGCCCCGGCGAGCCGCGACATCGCCGCCGCGACGCTGGCCTCGGCCTCCGCGGTCTGGCTCATCGACACCGGACCCGGCGCGAACAGGTCGCGGCCGCGATAGACGATCCGCGGCCGGAGGCCGAGCGTGCGGTAGCTGCGCTCGTCGCCGAGCAGCTCGGCCTTGAGCTGCGGCCACGCCTGCTCCGGATCGGTCTCGATGAGGTTGCGCTTGCGCATCATCGCCGCCAGCTGGCGGACCGGGAGCGGCTGGCCGTTGCGGAGCTGGGCAAACACCGTCGCGGCGGCGTCGCCGAGCGGCGTGCCGACCCGGCCGAGCGGATCGTGGTCCTGGCCGTTCCCCGCCGGCGCGGCCGGGGCCACGGGCGGCGGCATCGGCCGCTGCGGCGGCTGGTATGGCGGGCGGGGATCCGAGGCACCGCGCGGCTGCTCAGCCGGGCGCTGGTCGTGCGGCCTGGCCACGTGCGGGGGGCGCTGCGCCTGGTTCTGCGCCTGGTTCTGCGCCTGGTTCTGTGGCTGATCGCGGCGCTCGTGGCGTTGCCGATCGCGCTCGTCGCGCCGCTGGCGCCGGCGGTCGCGCCGCTCCTGCCATTGATGCTTGCGTTCGTCGCGCGCGTTGATCTCCGGCACCATCGGCCGGTCCTCGTCGGCGGTTTGCCGGTCGGTGTACTCGGCGTGGACGAGCGCCGGCTTGGTCAGGTCGTCGCCGTACAGCGTGGCGATCTCCTGCTCCTCCGCGCTGAGCGCCGGCGGCTGGTCCTCGACCTCGATGACCTCCTCGGCCTCCTCGAGCTCGCGCGCGGGTAGATCGTCCTTGTGGACGCGCACGATCGGCGTCGACTCGATCGTGGAATCCGCCCCGGAGTCGTCGATGATGTCGGTGGGCTCGACGATGGTCGCGTGGGCGATCGGGAGCTCGGCTTGCGCAGGCGCTTCGCGCGGCTTCCTGGGGAACTTCTTGGCCGGCTTGGCCGGCCTGGCCGGCGGGCTCGGCCTGGCCGGCGGCTTCTTGGCGCCCGCCTTCGGAGCCGCCATCTTCTTCTGGGGCCGACGCTTTTTCGCGGCTTCGGCGGCTGCTTCACTGGCGGACTGTTTCTTTGCCATCGCGGCGTGTCTACCGTGCACCACGAAGCTGCGTCAAGGCGACCACACATCCGCGTGACACAGACGAAAAATTGCCCCGCGGCGGTGTGGCGATTAGCGTCGGAATGACGACGGGAGGGCTGTGCGTTCTCGTCGCAAGAGCCAGCACGGCTGGCGCCAAGGAGTGATGAGATGGTGTCCCGCAAGATCGGTGTGTTGCTCGGCGGTCTGTCCAGCGAGCGCGACGTGTCCCTGCGTACGGGCGAGGCGGTGCTCGCCGCGCTGCGCGAACGTGGCCACGATGCGATCCCGATCTACGTCGACCGAGACGTGGACGTCGCACTTCGCCAGGAGCAGATCGAGGTCGCGTTCGTCGCGCTCCATGGCCGCTGGGGGGAAGACGGCTGCATCCAGGGCCTGCTCGAGATGCTTGGGATTCCCTACACCGGCTCCGATGTGCTTGCCTCGGCGCTCGCGATGCACAAGGGCAAGGCGAAGGAGCTGTTCCGGCTCCATAACCTGCCCACACCCGCATACTACTCCCTGACCGCGGCCACGGTCGCCGCCTGTAGCGGCTCCGACGGGGCCCCCCCGGTGGCCGGCGACGATCTTGCCTCCATCCACGGCGACTTCGGGTTCCCGTGCGTGGTGAAGCCGATCCGCGAGGGGAGCTCGGTCGGGGTGACGATCTGCCGGGCGCCCGGCGAGCTCGGTCCCGCCGTGGAGCGCGCGCTGTGCTTCGACGACGAGATCCTGGTCGAGCGCTTCATCGCCGGCAAGGAGATCTCGGTCGCGATCCTCGAGGATCGCGCGCTCGGCGCCGTCGAGATCGCGCCGCGCGACGGGTTCTACGACTACGCGAACAAGTACACGCGCGGCGCGACCGACTACTTCGTGCCGCCGCGGGTGTCGCCCGAGCGGTATCGCGGCATCCTGGCACAGGCGCTGCGGGCTCACCTCGCGCTCGGCTGCCGGGGCGCGACCCGCGTCGACATGATGGTCAGCGACTCGGGGAACGAGTTCGTGCTGGAGGTCAACACGCTGCCCGGGCTGACCCCGACGAGCCTGTTGCCGAAGATCGCCGACGCCGCGGGGATCTCGTTCGGTGAGCTGTGCGAGATGATGCTGGCAGGTGCGAGCCTCGCGACCCGGCGTGGCCGGGGCGAACGCCGGGTCGTCCAGCGCGCGTTCGTCGGCGACGACCGCCGAGAAGCCGCGGTCGAGCATCATTAGATGCCGACGCGATCGCGCCGGGACCGCCGGATCTTGCTCGCCACCGCGGTCTGTGCGGCCGGCGTGCCGGTGACCGCGGCCGCGTGGGTCTCGACCCGCACCGCCGCGCTCGCCGACCACCTGGGGGCCGCCGGCGGTGGGATCGCCCGGATCGGCGCGGTCGATGCCGACCTGACCGGGACGATCCGGCTGTCGCAGGTATCGTTCGGTGACCTGGTCGCGGCCAGGACGATCGAGGCGTCGGTCGCGCTGGACTCGCTGCTGGCAGGCACGCTGCGCGCCGACGAGATCCGCGTCGCCGGTCCGCGGGTCGCGGTCCAGGTGGATGGCGACGGGGATTCCGACCTCGCGCGCCTGGCGCGCCGCCTCCTGGGCCGGAGCCACGGCGGCGGCCCGAGCAGCGCTGGCCCGGGCCGGTTGCGCCGGATCGTGGTCAGCTCCGGGACCCTGACGGCGCAGGTCGCCGGGATCGGGGAGCTGGCGGCCGATGGCGTCGAGCTGGTTCCGGATGCCGGCGGCGTCCGGGTGATCACCGGGCCGATCCGGCTGGAGGGGCACGCCGGGCCGTTCGGCGTCGAGCTCAGGTTCGCGCGCAGCGCCGCGGAGCTCACCCTGCCCCACCTGCGGTTTGGCCGCGTGCTCGCGGTCGGCGGGACGGGAGCGATCACCGCGCCGGGAGCGCCGGGAGCGCCGGGAGCGCCGGGAGGGAACGATCGCCGCACCCGGTTGCGCGACCTCGCGGTCGGACATCTCACCGCCGGCAAGGGGATCGAGCTGCGTGCCACCGTCGACGACGGCGGGATCCCCAGGCCGCTCGAGCTCGACGTCAAGCCGCGCGAGCTCGCGATCGCGATCCGCGGCGATCGGATCCCGCTGGGCGCGTTCGCGGCGCTCGCGCCGCACGGGGTCGAGCTCGCCGCGGCGCACGCATCGGGTTCCCTCGCGGTGCGCCGGGACGCGGCGCGCCTCTTGCTCGACGTCGACGGCACGATCGATGGTGCGTCGCTCGATCAGCGCGTGCTCGCGCCGGTGCCGGTGCCGCTCGCCGCGGCGGTGCACGCGTCGATCGCGATCACGCCGGAGGCCGTCGCGGTGCCTGCGGCCGCGATCGAGATCGGCGCCGCGCACTGGACCGCGAGCGGGTGGCTGCGCCGCGGCACCCCCGCGTCGGGCCAGCTCGATCTCTCGCTCGCGACCGCCGCGTGCGGCGATCTGCTGGCCTCGCTGCCCGCCGAGCTGCGTGGCCCGCTCGACGGCATGGTGCTCGGCGGCGCGCTCGGCGGCCACGTGCGGCTCGCCGTCGATCTCGCGGCCCCCGCGGGCGATGGCGTCGGCCTCACCGCGTCGATCACCGACGGCTGCCGCACCGAGGCCGAGCCACCGACCGCCGACGTCGCCCGGCTCGCCACGGCCGCCGACCAGGTGTTCGCCGACCAGCGCCACGCGCGCGTCGGCAAGGGCGAGCTGGGCTTTACCCCGCTGCGCCAGGTTCCGGCGTACGTCGCCGGCGCGTTCGTCAGCGCCGAGGACGCGCGGTTCTACACGCACGCCGGCTTCGACCTCGCCCAGATCGGCAAGAGCCTCGAGATCGACCTGCGCGAGCATCGCCTGGCCCGCGGCGGCTCGACGATCAGCCAGCAGCTGGTCAAGAACGCGTTCCTGTCGCCGCGCCGCAGCTTCGATCGCAAGCTCCAGGAGGCGATCCTGACCTGGCGGCTCGAGGCGCGGCTCGGCAAGCAGCAGATCCTCGAGCGCTACCTGAACATCATCGAGCTCGGTCCGCGGGTGTACGGCCTGACCGCCGCCGCGAAGCACTGGTTCGACGTCGCGCCGCGCGATCTGTCGGTGCGCCAGGCAGCGTTCCTCGCCGCGCTCACGTCCGAGCCCACGTCGATGAGCCGGCGCGTGCGCCGCGCGGGCGGCCTCGATCCGGATTCAGCCGCGCGCGTCGACGTCGTGCTGCGCGCGATGCGGCGCGACGGCGTGATCGATCCGGATCAGCTGCTGGCCGGCAAGACCGCGGCGCTGCGGTTCGCACCCGCGGCGCTCAAGCAAGAGCGCTAGCCGCGCGCCCTGCGGCGGGCCGGCAGCGGCGGGCTACACGCCGAGGAACAGGCGATTGCCGAAGTTACGCTCGAGATCCGCGGCGAAGATCTTCTGGGCCGCGGAGTCGATGTCGTAGGCGACCCGCTTGAACTCGAACGTGCGCTCGTCGGTATCGTAGATCGTGTAGCTCGCGCGGTTGTCGTAGTCGCGCGGCTGGCCGACCGAGCCGACCGAGATGATGTAGCGGTGCTCGGGGCGGATCACGAACTTCGTCGCGACCACCTCGTAGACCTCTTCCCGCGTCAGCGCGAACGACTTGCACAGGTGCGAGTGACCGATGAAGGTGACCAGGCCGAGCTCCTCCCAGATGTCGAGGCAGCGGGTCGCCTGCTCGACCGAGAAGATGTACTCGAACTCCTCGAGGTTGATCGGCGAGCCGTGACAGAACGTGACCTCACTTTCGCGCACCTCGTAGGGTAGGTTGCGCAGCCACACCATGTTCTCGGGGCTCAGCTGGCGGGCATGGAGATCGAGCGCCTGGCGAGCGGCGTCGTAGTAGTAGGAGTAGTCCATCCGGCCGGCGACCGCGGCATCGTGGTTGCCGAGGATCGTGTAGGCGGCGGTCTTGCGGATCAGGTCGCAACATTCATTGGGCGACGCGCCGTACCCGACGACGTCCCCGATGCAGACGTACTTGTCGATGCGCTCGGATTTGTAGGCATCAATAACTGCGCTCATCGCTTCGATGTTCGCGTGGACGTCAGAGAAGATGCCGATGCGCATTACTGCCGACAGAATGATACCTGAACTCGGAGGTGTCGGGGCGCGGCCGATCACCCCATCGCGCAGAACCTGGCGGATCGTTGCGAACCGGGGGGGGCCCGGGCGCAGGGCGCAGGGCCGGTGTAGGTGGGGGCTCACGGTTCGGCGGTGCCCGGGGTACCTGGGCCCGGCGCGGCGGCCTCCGGATGTCCCTGCTCGAGCGCCTCGAAGAACTGTCGCGAGAATGCGTGGTTCACCGTGAGATCTCGCTCGGTCCCCGCCGCGGTCGCACCTTGCGGCTCGCGGACGTGATCCTTGGCCGCCAGGACGAGCCGCGCGAGCGCCTTGGCCGCGACCGGCGCCACGCGGCTCGATCCCGTGGCCATCGCGGCGACCGCGGCCTTGCCGCCGCGGACCCCGATGTGTGCCATGGCCCAGGCGACACGCTCCTCCATGGCCTTCGTACGCTCGCCGAGCCTGCCGTAGCGATCCGCGAGCGGGGCCAGCGCCTCGACGCCGATCCGGCCGATCGCCCGCGCGATCTCCCGCCAGAGCTCGGTCGGCTCCGACAGCAGCAGATCGAGCACCGCATGGGTAGCGTCCGCCGAGCGCAACAGGGCGAGGGCCAGGGCCGAACCATGGCGCAGGAAGGCCTTGCTGCTCGCCAGCCCGTCGAGCAGCGCCGGCTGGGCCGCGGCCCCGAACTTTACCGACCGCGCGAGCACACGGACAGCCTCGTTGCGACTCATCTTCAGCGCCGCCGCGATCACCGGCCCGGCGGCCCGGGGCTCGGCGTAGTCGCACAGCGCGAGGGCCGCCGCGACGCGCTGCGTTCGTCCGCCCGGGGCGCTGTCCGGCCGCTCGAGCTGCGCGAGCAGATCGTCGGTCGTCCACCCCTCGCTCGTCCACGGGGTGCCGCGCGTGGGCGTCGAGCGGATCGATCCCGAGACCACCGAGGCGGTATCGCTGGCGATGGCGCCCGCGCCGTTGGCCTTGACCGACCGGAGCTCGACCCCGAGCGCGCGGGCCTCGGCGGCGATCGCGGTGATGTTGTCGTCGGCGGCCTCCGGATCGAGGTCGAACGCGCGGGCCTCGCGGCGCAGGCTCTCGAACCCACGATCGAGCTTGCCGATCAGGTCGCGGCGCGACCGTGCGAGACCTTCGGACACCGCCACCTGCGCGAGATCGGGCCCCATCCACAGCCCCCACGCAACGGCGCGCGCGAGGATGTCGCGGCGGAGCTTTTGCCAGCGCGGGAGGGGGAAGCCGCGCGTGCACACCAGGTAGTCTTCGCGCACCGGGCGGGTGAACCTGCGTGCCACGGCGAGCGCGCGCCGCAGCTGCTGGGCCGTGGCGATCTGCGCGAGCTTGTCGCCGCGAAACTCGGAGCGCTCGGGGTGGTTGGTCCCGAGCAGGTCGAAGCCGGCGCCGAGCACGAGCTCACGCGCAGGACGGTAGTCGGGCTTGCCGTCCGCGGCGATGCCACGCAGGTGGTCGTCCGCCGCGTGCAGGATGTACGCGACGTTGCCGGCGAGCGGCGCGGTCAGGGTGACGCGCCGGACCGGCTGGCCGTGGGTCGCCAGCAGGAGGGTGAGCTGGAACGTGCGGGCGAGCTCGTGGAGCACGCCGCGATCGCGCTCGCTGGCGACGTCGAGCGGGACGACCGCGAGCTGGGGCCTGGCCGCGGCACGGAGCGCGGCCGGCGGCCCGATCACGAGCGCGATCACCGGATGATCCGGAGTGCGGTGGAGGACCAGCCGGACCTCGAGCGCGCCGGCAAGGTCGTGCGCGAGCGGGGCTCCGGCGCTCACGGCCACATGAACGCCGTCGCGGTCGAGGTGGCAGCCTGATTCGCCGCGCGCGATCATGTCGCTCATGCCCGCGGGAGCCGCGACCTCGAGCGGGAGCTCGGTGAGCTCGGTGGTCAGCGGATCATCGCCCGGCTCGCCCGGGTCATCCGGACCGGCCGGGAGCTCGAAGCGGTCGGTGTCGTCGAGCCGGGCGTCCCCGGGGAGCGGATCGAGCTCCGCCTGCACGGTGTCGAGCTCGTTGGCATGCCGCTCGAGGTCGCGGGTCCGGCGGTCGAGCTCGTCCGCGGCGTCGCGCAGGTGGGTGCGTTGCGCCAGGTACGCGCGCAGGCCGGTCCCGCCGAACACGACGGCGAAGTCCTTCGCGTAGGGTGGCACCGCGGCCGGGTCGGCGCGCAGCTGTTCGAGCACCGCGATCCGCTCCTCGAGCTCGCGGTGGCGATGCGCCTCGCCGAGCACGAGCACCATCACCTCGGCGGTCGGATCATGATAGAGCACCGGCACCGCGAGGGGCATCGGCGCGCGGCCGTCCAGCCGCGCGACGTTCAGCGTATCGCTGGACAAGCGGTCGACCAGCTCCGGATCGCTGGTGGCGTCGAGGCTCGTGGTGACCTGCACGGCGACAAGGGCTCCGCGCGGATCGGTGACATGAACGGTCGCCGTCCGGGTCCGACCGAGCGCGCCGCGATACGCATGGGCCATCCCCGAGAGATATCGCTACGGCGAGCGCGCCTCAAGGCGATATGGCGATGGCGACTGGCTCAGTTGACCGGCCCGCTGGGTTCATCGGCCAGGGATTCGAGCGCGGCACCGGAGGCCAGATCGCCTTCGTCATCGCCATCGCCAGCGTCATCGTCGCCCGGGGTGCCCAGCATCTGCGCCGCCACCGCGACCAGCACCTCGTGGACGTGCTCGAGCGTATCGAGCCGGCCGCACAGCGAGTAGTAGTCGTCGACCGAGACCTCGCCCATGCGCGCCAGGGTCTGCTGGAGGGTCGGCAGCATCCGCGGCGGCGCGGCGATCTCGGAGTCGACGTCGTCGAGATCCGCCCGCGCAATCGCCGAGGCGACGAACCCCACCGGCGAGAAGTTGATGCCGGTCGGGAGCACGACGCGCCATTCGGCTTCCTGGCTGCCGAGCTCCCAGCGCCCGCCGAGCCGCTGGCGAACGACCTCGCCGAAATAGGCGCCGGAGGTCGCGACCACGAGCTGGATCGCGGCGGGCTGGTCCTCGGGCACCGAGCGCAGGTAATGATCGAGCACGGGCAGCGTGTCGCTGTCGTACTCGAGCTTGATCCCGAGCGCGCGCTGGACGTATGCGACCGCCTGGTCGGCATACTCGCGTACACGCGGCGGGACCACATCGATCATGCGGGCCAGCCTAGCGCGCTTCGCAGGGCCCGGCTATGGCCGGCTCTCGATGATCGCGAACTTGACGTTGCCCTGCGCCGCACGAATTTCGACGAGCGCGGTCTCGGCGACCGCGGTCTGGTCACCGGCGGCCAGCGATGCCTCGACCCAGCCGTTCGGCTGGGTCCGGACCGGCGCTCCGAGATCGACCTTGGTGCCGCGCGCGCGAACCAGGACCGCGCCGTGCCGGCGCAGCAGGACGTCGACATCCCCCTTGAACGACGACACCACGAGGTGCCCGCGCAGCGCGGCCTCGGCCTCGAGCATGATCCTGCCCTCCGTGGTCGTCAGCTCGATGTCGCGCGCGCGCACGCGGCGGCCGTCGATCCGGCCGCGGTGGACCGAGGCGACCAGCCGGTCGCCGCCGATCGTATCGAGATCGACATCCGACGACAGCGTCTGCGCATCGACCGAGCCGAACACCTGCGTGAGCCGCGTGGCGCCCGACACGCTGTGGGTCAGCACCTCGCCCTGGACATTGCGCACCGAGATCGGCCCCGAGCTGGTATCGAGATCGCCGCCGGCATCCATGTTGATGACCTCGAGCGTGCCGCTGCCGACGGCGGCCTCGACCCGCGCATCGCGCGGCGCGCGGATCACCAGATCGATCCGCACCGCACCGCGCGCGACCGGCCTCACCTCTCTCCCGCCGTCGGCGGTGGTCCTGATCGCGACGCTCCCATCGGGGTTGGGGACCAGCGAGATGTGGAGGCGATCGAGCGCCTCGTCGTCGGGGGCAAACTTGTGGGTCTCGATCTGGATCGCCGTGCCGTCGTAGCCTTCCACCTTGACGTCGCCCAGCGGGTTCTCGATCGAGAGCCGGGTGATCGCGTGCCCGGCGGGCTCGATCGACAGCCGCGATCGCTCGCCGGTCTGGTGGCCCCCGGAGGGGTGCACCGGCGCCGGCTGTGCCGCGGCCGGGACGCCGAGGCCTGTGAGGGCGACGGCGACGGCGAGCACGCCCCGCACCCGCCAGGCGGCCGTCACGGCGTGCCTCCGCTCGCGAGCACGACGTCGTCGCGCACGATGGCGCCTTGCAGGGTCCGGATCAGGGCGCGCTGCGCGTGCTGGTGCGGGCGGCCGGGGGCGGCCCGGGCGATCCCATCGCGGAGCACCGCGACCCTGGCATCGAACGCGGCCTTGCGCTCGTCGGTCCAGCCGGCGCGCGTCGAGCCGGCGAGGCTCATCAGCTCCTCGATCACTTGATCGTAGCTCGCGGTGGTCCGCGCCGGCTCGGCGGAGAGGTCCGCCGTGACATCGGCGGCTGGCACCGGGGATTCCCGCGGTGGCTGGGGCGGCCCGGGGTGCTGCACCGGAACGGTCACGCCGGTCACGCCGGTCACGCCGGTCACGCGGTGCTCGGCCGGCGGCTCGCCGGCGGGGTGCGCGCGCCAGATCAGCAGCGCGATCGCAGCGGCTGCACC
>JAUKWE010050815.1:0-18253 GCA_032356425.1 Cumathamnion decipiens | reverse complement strand
CCAGGTTGGGTACCAGGTTCACCCCGCACAGGCTCCGCCCACGGATCACACGCGAGGTCAAAGGTCGCCCCAGGCGACGAGCGCAGCGAGGTTACCCTCGACACGGAGACGAGGAACACGCCTTCTGCGCTCATGTGCTCAGGGTCCATTCTCACGCAGCGCAAGCATGGACCTCGGTGGTCGCGGGTGAGCGGATCGGCTTTTCGCTGAAGCCCGCGTCCCGTTGGCTGTCATCCGGACAGCTCCACGGCGATCAACCTCGCGGAATCGATCAACTTTTCACCGTTGCAAAAGATCCGCACCCTATCCATTTCGGCGAGCCCGCAGTCCTTCCGCCGATCGGTTGCGTGCCGACTTCGTGTCCTCGGGCGAGGATATCCGGCCGGCCCAGCTAGTTTCGGCGCGGGCGGGGAGCATGTAGTCGCGCGCCGGATGGCAAGGCCTGAGGTATTGAAGGAGCGGCGCACCGGGAGAGGATCGACGGGGCGGGAGGACCGTCAAGCGACGGGGGCGGGCAGCACCCACCTCACCATGCCGTGCCGGCGGCGTGGGCGTGAGGCCTGGGCGCCGGGATGCAAACGCTCCCGCCGGCCGGGATCCGTGCGTGCTACGCTCGTGGTGCCATGACCGAGCGCGATCGAGCGAGCGCGGGGCCGCGGCCGGGCGCCACCTCGGCGCGAGGGAAGCCCGGGGAGCTGACCGCGCACGCCCGGCTCGCAGCCCTGGCGGCGCGGCTCGAAGCGGATCCCGCGGCGCTGGCGGCGGCGCGGGCCGACGGCGATGCGCTGGCAGCGCGGCTGGATGGCGAGCCAGAGGATGGCGATGGTGGTGGTGATGAGGATGAGCCGGATCACGATCTCGCCCTGCGCTGGCGGATCGCGGTGGTGCGCGCCGTGATGGCGGCGCCGCCCGATGGCGACGCCGTGCGCGAGCTGTACGGCGAACTCGTCGACCGCTATCGCGGACAGCCGGCCCGGCTGGCCCGGCTCCGGCCGCTGGGCGACGAGATCCGCCGGCTCGAGGCGGATGGCACGCTGGCCAGCTCGCTCGTGGCGCGCAGCGATCGCCGGCCGCACCGCCGCTGACGGTCGCCGGGAGCACCGCCGGGGGGGCGATCGTGCTATCTAACGCGCGGCCATGAGCTTGGTTGTCCTCGACGAGGTGAGCCTGTTCTTCGCCGATCGGATGATCTTCGATGCCGTGTCGCTCCGGCTCGGGCATGGCGATCGGATCGGCCTGATCGGCCCGAACGGCTCGGGCAAGACCACGCTGCTCAAGGTGATCGCCGGCGAGCAGGAGATCGACGACGGCAAGGTCACCCGCGCCAACGGGGTCCGGATCGGCTGGCTGCCGCAGGAGCTCTCGATCGCGGGCGGCCGATCGCTCATCGACATGATCCTGTCGAGCGTGCCGGGCCGCGCCGAGCTCGACGGCCGGCTCGCCGCCGCCGAGGCCGAGCTCGAGGCCGCCAGCGCCGGCGGCGCGGACGAGGCCACGCTGCTCGATGCCGCCGCCGACATCGCCGAGCTCCACGACCGGATCGATCACTTCGAGCGGTTCTTCGGCGAGCACGAGGCGCTGACGATCCTCGCGGGCCTCGGGTTCTCGCCGGGCGAGGAGACCCGCGACATCGGCGAGTTCTCGGGCGGCTGGAAGATGCGCGGCGTGCTCGCGGGCCTCCTGTTCCAGCGCCCCGACGTGCTCATGCTCGACGAGCCGACCAACCACCTCGACATGCCGTCGGTGGCGTGGTTCAGCGAGTTCCTGAAGCGCTGGAACCGCTGCTTCATCCTGATCAGCCACGATCGCGAGTTCCTGAACGAGCAGATCACGCAGGTGGTCTCGCTCGAGCTCGAGGGCATCCGGACGTACCCCGGCAACTACGAGAAGTACCTCGAGCAGCGCGCCGAGGAGGAGACCATCCTCGCCGGCAAGGCCAAGAACCTCGCCCGCGAGCGTGAGCGGCTGACCTCGTTCATCAATCGGTTCCGCGCCCAGGCCAACAAGGCCAAGGCGGTGCAGTCGCGCGTCAAGTGGCTCGAGAAGATGGAGTCGGTCGAGACCTACGGCAAGCGCGGGGTGATGCGGTTCTCGTTCCCGCCGACCTCGCGCACCGTGGCCGACGTGATCCGCGTCGAGGGCCTCAAGAAGGCGTACGGCACGCACGTGGTGTTTCCGGGCATCGATCTGACGGTCAAGCGCGGCGAGAAGATCGGCATCATCGGGGTCAACGGCGCCGGCAAGACCACGCTGCTCCGCATGCTCGCTGGCGAGCTGCCGCACGACGCCGGCCAGATCCGGATCGGCAACGGCGTCGAGGTCGGCTACTACGCCCAGCACCACGCCGACACGCTCGATCTGGGGGCGACGGTCTACGAGGTCGTCCAGCGGGCCGCCCCGGACACGCCGCCGGCGCGCATCCGGTCGATCCTCGGCGCGTTCATGTTCTCGGGCGACGACACCGACAAGCCGATCAAGGTGCTGTCGGGCGGCGAGAAGGCGCGCGTCGCGCTCGCCCGGCTCCTGGTCGCGCCGGGCAACTTGCTGCTCATGGACGAGCCGACCAACCACCTCGATCTCGCGTCGTCGGAGAGCCTCGCATCGTCGCTCGGGACGTTCGACGGCACGCTGGTGTTCGTCAGCCACAACCGGAGCCTCATCCGCACGCTCGCCACGAAGATCTGGAACGTCGAGGATCAGCGCGTCGAGATCTACCCGGGCACGCTCGACGAGTACATGTACTCGATGGCGCAGCGCCGGATCGCGATCGCGGCGGCGACCCACGACGCCCCCCGGCGCGACGCCCGCGGCGCGGTGCCCGTGGCGGCGGCGAAGTCGCGCGACGACGACAAGGTCCGCAAGCGCCGCGAGGCCGAGGCGCGCCAGAAGCGGAGCGTCAAGCTCGGCCCGCTCGAAAGGAGCGTCGCGCAGCTCGAGGAGCGGATCTCGGTGGTCGAGGCCGAGCAGAAGGCCCGCTCGGCCGAGTTGGCCGATCCGACGGTCTACGACGAGGCCGCGCGCCGGAACAAGCTCTTATCCGACTATCAGGCCGCGTCGGACAAGCTCGAGGAGCTCACCGCGCGCTGGGAAGCCGCGATGGCCGACCTCGAGACCGCCAAGGCCAAGCTCGGCGAAACGGCCTAGCCGCGCCGCACCGCGCCGCCCTCTTGGCAGACGCCTTGCGTGGCTCAAATACGCCACGATCGCGCGACGCTACGTGGTCGCCGGTCGGCCCTGGGGCGATGTCGGCCCCCGGTGGGCAGGTCCGGCCGGGGACATGGCGTTGCGTGGCGGTCCCAAGGGGCGGACAAGGCCCCTGTCGATGCCGGGAACTCGTTGTAAGCTTGCGCTGTGGATCTAAGCGGCCACCTGATCGATGGCAAGTACCAGCTCGTTTCGCTCGCAGGCGAGGGCGGGATGGCCTCGGTCTACAAGGCCGTGGTCCGGGGCGCCGCCGGCTTCCAGCGCACGGTCGCGGTCAAGCACATCAAGCCCGAGTACCGGGCGCTCAAGAACTACATCGACATGTTCATCGAAGAGGCGCGGGTGGGCAGCGAGCTCGCCCACCCGAACATCGTCCAGGTCCACGATTTCTGCAGCGAAGCGGGCTCGTACTACCTGATCATGGAGTGGGTCGAGGGGATCGATCTCGGCGCGCTCATCAAGGCGTATCGCGACACCGCCCGCGATGTCCCGTGGGCGCTCGCCGCCACGATCGGCATCGGCACGCTCCGCGGGCTCGGCGCCGCGCACGATCGGGTCGCGCCCGACGGCACCCCGGCGCCGGTGATCCATCGCGACGTCTCCCCGCACAACGTGCTGCTCGGCGTGAACGGCGCCGTCAAGATCTCGGACTTCGGCCTCGCACGGGCGCGCGATCGCGCGGCGAGCTTGACCGCCCCCGGGACCGTGAAGGGCAAGCTGTCGTACCTGGCGCCCGAGGTCACGTTCGGCAAGCCGAACACCGTGCAGTCCGATCTGTTCGGCGTCGGCAGCGTGTTGTGGGAGACCCTGACCGGCGATCGGCTGTTCGACGGCAAGAACGACATCGAGATCTTCAAGAAGATCCGGGCCTGCCAGATCCCGTCGATCCAGACCCGCCGCCGGGACGTCCCCGCCGCGCTCGCCGCGGTCCTCGAGGTCGCGCTCTCGGCCGATCCCGCGAATCGCTACGCGACCGCCGACGAGTTCGCCCAGGCGCTCGATCAGGTCGTCAAGCAAGCCGTCGGCTTCAACACCGCGACCGCGCTCGGCACCGCGGTCGCCGAGGTGCGGGCCCGGTGGAAGCCGAGCGGGCGCGATAGCGACGATCAGTCGACCACCGAGCACCGCGCCGATGTCGACGGCGCGGTCGACGTCGATGTCGAGTTCTCCGTCGTCGAGGCCGACGTCGATCCGGTCGACGCGAGCCAGGTGCCCGAGCTCCCCGACACCACGCCGACCTCGATCACGGTACCGGGGATCAAGCGCCGGCGGGCCGTGCAGCCCGACAAGGACAAGCCCTAGCTCCCCGACTCGACGGCCTTGACCTGAAATACCATCCGATCGTCGAGCCGGATCGCGGTCAAGGACCGGCCCCACACGCAGCCGGTATCGAGGCCGACGTGGTGTGGGCCGATGTCGAGCCCGAGCGCGGCCCAGTGGCCGAAGATCACGGTGTGGGTCATCCAGGCGGCGTTGCGAAACGCGAACCACGGCAGGCAGCCGGTGGGGGCGTTCGCGGGGCGCCCGTCGAAGTCGGCCTCGACCCGGCCGTCCGACCGGAGCGTGCGGGCGCGCACCAGGTAGGCCAGGATCGCGCGCCAGCGATCGCCGCCGCCGAGCCGCTCGTTCCACCGCGGCAACGGCCCTCCGAGCTGGGTCAGGAACGCGCGCCAGCTCGGGCCACGCAGCTCGCGCTCGATCTCGGAGGCGCGTGCCTGGGCGTCCGCGATCGTCCACGCCGGATGGAGCCCGGCGTGCACGACGGCATACGTCGCGTCGACGTGGATCAGCGGCCGGGCCCTCAGCCAGTCGATCAGGCGATCGCAATCCGGGGCCGCGAGGACGTCGTCGAGCGTGTCGAGCCGCCGGGGGCCGGCGGCGCCGGCGGCGCGCGCGAGCAGGTGCAGATCGTGATTGCCGAGCACGCACGTCACGCTCGTGCCGAGGTCGCGCGCCCAGCGCAGGACATCGAGCGAGCGTGGCCCGCGATTCACCAGATCACCGACGAGCCACAGCTGATCGACCTGCGGCTTGTAATCGATCAAGCCGAGGAGGCGGTCCAGGCTTGCCATGCAGCCCTGGATGTCGCCGATCGCGTAGCGAGCCACAGATCTTAGGTATCACGGTATCACGGGGACGCCAGGCTCACACGGCGATGCGCGTCGTCACGAAGCCGGCACGGCAAGAGCCGATCCGGACCTCGAGCGCGCCGGTGCCGCGTACGAGGTACGACGCCCACGCGACGTGGGTGCTGCCGCGCGTGCCGGGATACGCCGGCAGGTTCAGGCCGGTGTGCAGGCCGTGGCCCCAGCCGTCGAGGTGACCGAGGATCTGATGCGCGGCGCCCGGATCGACGAGCTCGCAGCCGTCGGGCACCGCGGTCGCGTAGACCGGCTCGTTGAAGTCGAGCTTCTTGGCCGACGGCAGGCCATAGCTGCCGAGGTAGCCGTCGTTCAGGATCGCGACCTCGACGCGGGTGAGCTCGCCGGGCAGCGGGTGGCGCTTGACCTCGGAGACCCGCAACCGCGGCGCGAGGGCGGCGACGTGGAAGAACGCGTGGGCCTGCGACGCACACAGCGCCGCCAGCTCGTGGAGCGGCGGGTTCCAGATCCCGACGCGTGGATCGATGCCGCCGATCTCGACCGGCCCGAGCTGGGGGTGCTCGAACGGACGCCACGGCGGGAACGATCGGCCGTCGTTCTCGTCGCGATCCCACCACGCGAGCTTGACCAGGTCCTCGCGCGATACGCGCTCGTAGTACTGCACGAACTTGGGCGGGCGGGGCATGCCGAGCCGCTTGAACAGGTCCCACAGCTCGACCACGTAGGCGAGCGCGCCGCGCTGGTTGTACGCGTAGTCGGACATGTCACCGCGCAGCGGCTTGTCGGGTTCGTACAGGAACTCGTCGTAGCCCGACACGGTGGGATAGCCGGTGTGCTCGGTCATCCACGCCTCGAGCTGGCGGAACACCGCGAGGTCCTCCAGATCCAGCTTCGCGTCGGGCGCATGCCCGAACGGCCGGATCACGACGCCGCCGAACGTATGCAGGTCGAGCCACGCGAAGATCTCGGGGTGCGCGGTTGCATACTCGACGACGCCGCGCGCCTCGGGCTCGCTCGTGGCGAACGGCCCGGCGCCGATCTGCTCGTGCGGCGGGGCCCACGACCACGGAAAGTTGCGGTTGAGATCGATCGGGTTATCGCCGAGGAAGAACGGCGTCGGGATGCGCTTGCCGTCGAAGTGCTCGATGACGCCTTCGGGGTAGAGCTTGTAGAACGGGCCGTCGTCCTCGAGCGTGCGCTCGACGAGCAGCCCCGGGAACTCGTGCGCCTCGACCAGCTCGCCGCCCGGATCGCGCACCCGCATCGCCCGGGCCTGGCCGTCGCCGTCGATGTCGCCCGGGATCCAGCGCGGCTGGCCGCGCTCGACGCGGCGATCGCGCGGCACCGAGCGCAGCGGGCGGCCGGCGCGCAGCACGTGCTCGGCGCCGTCGGGCGAGATCCGCGGCACCACGTAGAACACCACGTCGCGGAGCCGCTCGAGGAGCGGCGCCGGCAGGTCGAGCGGCCCGGGATCGACGTGCAGGCGCAGCGCGTCCTCGGCGATCGCCAGGGCGACGCTCGAGCCGGCGAGCTCGGCGGCGTGCATGTTGCCGTCGACCCACACGGCCGGCCGGACCTGCTCGGGCGCCGGGCCGATCGCCAGGAGCCAGACATCGCGGCCCTCCGGCGTCCGCGCGATCGAGGTGAGCCGGCACAGCGCCGGGAACGCGCGGACCCACGCGTCGAGCTGCGCGGTCAGCCGTTCGTGATCGAGGTAGGCGTTGCGGAAGCCCAGCGAGAGGTCATCGAGTGCCGGCATGGCGGCCCGACGTTACGACGGCCACCGGGCTCGGGCTACTCGGGCTCGACCGGAATCGCGCGCAGCATCCTCGGCAGTTCGAGCAAGCTGGCGATCGGCGAGCCGACGAGCATCGCGGGGCTCATGTTCGTCAGGCCCCAGGGCTCGATCGTGCCGACCGTGACGGCGAACGCGCCGTTGTCGATCCGGCCGACGACGCCGAACCCGGAGTGCATCGGCACGCGCGCGGTCTCGATCACCAGATCGGGGAGGTGGCTGATGTCGATCTCGATGAGGCCCCGCTCGCAGGTGAGCACGATGCGGTAGTGCAGCACGCGGCGCTCGACGAGCAGGATGTTGCCCAGCTCGCTCGTGAACACCTCGGTCCAGCCGGTGCTGGGATCGCCCTGCTGCGCGAGCGTCGAGAACCCGAGCAAGAACAGGCGCGGATCATCGACCTTGCGCGCGAGGATGCCCTGCGACGCGACGACGCAGTCGAGGAAGCCCAGCGGGTGCAGGTCGATGACCGGCGACCGCTGATCGACGGTCCACCACGATCCCGGCACGTGCGGCGTGCAGCCCAGGAACACGTTCTTCGCCGAGCTGCCCTTGAGCCAGGCGGCGACGGCCGTCGCGACCTCGGGCGCGCTGCCGGTGTCGCCGAGCCTGCGGTCGCCGTTCCACAGCACGGTGTCGCCGGGCAGCCGGTGCACCGCGTCGAAGTGGAAGTAGCGGCCTTCGAGCGGCGGGACGAGCGACAGCTTGTCGCCGACGCGGATGCTCGCGACGGCATCGAGATCCTCGGGCACGACGATGTCGATCTCGCCGCGCGGATCGAGCGCGATGAACAGCAGGCCGCGAGGCGTCAGGCCCTGCTTGCGGAGCTCCTTGAGCCCGAGGATGACCGCGGCCGGCTCCCGGTAGTGGTAGACGCGGGTCGCGAACATCGCGGTCAACCTACCACGAGCCCGGCGACCTGAGCCCGGTGGCTACAGCAGGACGCCCGACAGGATGATGTGGGCGATCGTGAAGTAGATGATGATGCCGCTGACGTCGACGAGCGTCGCGACCAGCGGCGCCGACGCGCTCGCCGGATCGGCGCCGGCCCGGCGCAGCACGAACGGCAGCATCGAGCCCATGAGCGTGCCCCACAGCACGCAGCCGACCAGGCTGCCCGCGACCGTGAACCCGATCAGCACGTAGTGCTCGCCGCCGTGGATGTGATGGTAGGCGCCCGCGGCGCCCCACACGAGGACGCGGATCGACGCGACGATCCCGAGGATCAGGCCGAGCACGATGCCGATCGCGATCTCGCGGCGGAACACGAGCCACCAGTCCGACGCGCGGACCTCGCCGAGCGCCATCGCGCGGATCACGAGCGTCGAGGCCTGGGATCCGGAGTTGCCGCCGCTCGAGATGATGAGCGGCAAGAACAGCGCGAGGATCGTGACCTCGTCGAGCGCCTGCTGGAAGAACCCGAGCGCGGTCGCGGTCAACATCTCGCCGATCAGCAGGATCGTCAGCCAGCGCGCCCGCTTGCGGATCATCTCGCCGCGGCTCGACGCCAGGTACGGCATGTCGAGGGCTTCCATACCGCCGAACTTCTGGGCGTCCTCGGTGGCCTCTTCCTGGACGACGTCGACGATGTCGTCGACGGTCACGATGCCCTTCATCTTGCCGTCCTTGTCGACGACGGGGACCACCGTGAGGTCGTGCTCGGCGAAGATCCGCGACACCGTCTCCTGGTCCATCTCGTCCGAGACCCGGACTACCTCGGTCTCCATGATGTCGGCGACGATCTTCTTGGGATCGGCGGCGAACAGATCGCGAAACGACACCACGCCGAGCAGGTGCTGATCGGGGTCGAGCACGTACGCGTAGTAGATCGTCTCGATCTTGTCCCGGGCCTGGCGGCGCAGGTAGCTGATCGCCTCGTCGGCGGTCATCTGCGGGCGCAGCCGGGCGTAGCGGGTCGACATCAGGCCGCCGGCCTCGTCCTCGGCGTAGGCCAGGAGCGCCGTGACCTCCTTGCGGGTCGGGGCGTCGAGCAGGTCGAGCAGCGTCGTGCGATGCGCCTCGCCGGCCTCCTGGACCACGTCGGCGACATCGTCGGGCTCGAGCAGCCGCATCCACTGGCGGCGCTGGCCGGGCCGGAAGTGCAAGAGCAGCGCGGCCTGATCGGTGGCGGTGAGCGCGATGAAGTAGTCCTCGGCGTCCTCGCGCTGGAGCACGCGCAGGCCGTCGCTGCGCTCCTCGAGATCGAGCAGCGGCCACGCGTCGCGGAGCTCGTCGGCCGACAGCACGTCGTCGTCGTCGTCGGCCGGCACGACCGCCTGCATCTGACCGGTCTTCTGCAGCTCGACGAGCTCGACGACGTCGGGATCCTTGTTGCGGGTCTCGGCGACCGCGCGGATCTCGGCCGCGACCTTGCTCGCCTCCTCGGGTGGCAGCACCGAGATCTCGCCGGTCAGATCGGCGGGCTTGTCCGCGAGCACCTCGGGGACGGCTTCATCGGCTGCGCCACCGCGGTCTCCTGGCTCGCCGCCGTCCGGGCACATCGAACACACGTTGCCCAATCGCGTGCGATTCGTCCAGCGCGCTAACGTGAGATCAGCGCGTCCGCAATCGCGGTCAAGGCCTCACCGGCCGGACCGCGGATCACCCCGCCCGATCCGGCGGCGATGTCGCCGATGGTCGCGCCGGCTGCCGCCGAACGCTGCACGATCTGCCGTGGCAGTTGGTCTGCGCCGAGGCCCCGGCGATCACGACCAGGGTAGATCGCCCCGCGAGCCGGCGGCCTTGCAAGCTGCGAGGACGGGTTCCATGGCGAGGATGCTACAATTTCTCGATGGTCCGATGGCTTGCCACGCTGCTCCTCCTGTTCGGGTGCTCGCGCGCCAGCAACGAGGGCGAGGCCAAGCAGTGGGCCGCACCGCCGCCGCCGGCCAAGGACATCCCGATCCCGGCGAGCCTCCACATCGCCGTCACCGTCGACGGCAGCGCCAGGCCGGCGATCACCAGCCAGAGCCTCGGCGGTGCCCGGCCGGACTTTGCCGACGACGAGCACAAGGCGTGGCTGATCCCGACGCTGGTCCCCGAGGCCCGACCCGCCGGAAGCTCCATCGCGGCCGTGTCGGGGGCGGGCGTCAGTGTCACGTTCGCGCACCCGACCGCGGAGGGCCTCGAGCCCGTGCTGTTCCTCACCCGACGCGGCGACGTGATCGTCTCGGCGCTCGATCCCAGGGATCCGTTCCCGCGCTACCACGGCCAGGGGGGGCGGCTGCGGCGGGCCGGCGATCCGATGCCGCGGGTCTCGCCGGTCGCGCGGATCGAGATCACGCACACCAGGCCGTGACGCGGTCGCCGCCCGGCGCGATCAGCACTGTCGCGTTGTGCGGCGGGGCATCGAAGCCGAGGCGCCGGATGCCAAGCCGGCGTGCCAGCCCGCGCGCGATCCAGCCGAACGTGTGCCGCGCGTTGAGCTCGCACAGCGGATGTAGGTGGTGCACGCCGCCGTCGCGGTACAGGAACGCATCGATCGCGAACGGCCCGCGGTAGCCGGTCTGCGCGGCCAGCTGCGCCGCCGCGGCGCGCGCGGTCGCCTGCAGCGGCCCGGCGATCGCGCGGTCGATCGCCGGCGCGAGCTCGATGCCGAGGAACCCGCCGCGCGGGTCGGTGAGTAGCCGGTGCGGCTCGGCGACGGTGATCTCACCGCCGGGGCCCAGCTCGCCGCACACGCCGAAGTCGGCGACGCGATCGAGCCAGGGTTCGAACACCAGCGGGCCGAACCGCTCGATCATGCGGCCGAGCCGCGTCCGCAGCTCGCCGCCGATGGTGCTGCCCGAGCCGCGCGCGCGATCGCGGCCGGCCGCGGTCCACCGCGCCTTGCAGATCCAGGGCCGGTCCGGCAGCCCGGCGACGTGATCCTCGAGCTCGGCGAGCGAGCCGATGACGCGTGCGCCGGGCAGCGCGACCCCGAGCGCCTGGGCGATCGCCAGCGTGCGGCTGCGATCGTTGGCGTCCCGGGTCGCGGGATCCGCCCACGCCAGGTCGACGGTGCCCGGCGGCGGCTCGCCGGTGCGCAGGATCGGCGGCGTCCACCGCGGGTGCGCGACGAGCCGCGCGGGATCGACGCGCGCCGGCACCCAGACCTCGTGCGGCTCGCCATCACCGTCATCCGGCGCGCAGGCCGCGAACAGCGCCGCGCACAAGCTGATCCGCCGCTGCACGGCCTCGGGCAGCCGGACGCCGGTCCAGCGCGCCTCGCAATCGAGGTTGCCGAGCAGCTTCACGCGCGCTCGCCGTCGCTCACCGGGGCTGCCCGCTCGGCCGCGTCGGCGAGATCGCCTCGAGCGCGGCGATGAACGCCTCGTCGAGGCCGGCCCGGCGCCGGGCCTCGCGATCGAACCGCGCCCCGCGTGCGCGCGCCGGACCGAGCGGTGGGCGGACGTGGGCGAGGTAGGCCTCCCACGGGTCGCGGTCGCCGGTCAGCCGGCGCAGCCAGATCCAGCCGAAATGCACGTGGCGGATCTCGTCGGCGTGGACCTGCGCGAGCGCGGCCGCGGTCGCCTCGTCGCCTGCCGCGCGTGCGGCCGCCGCGTAGTCGCTGGCGAAGTCGAGGTTCGCGTTCTCGAACGTCAGGTTCATCGCGCACACGAACTCGCACGGGCCGGTCAGGTGGTCGAGCTTGTTCCAGAAGTGGCCGGTGACCGGCTGATCGCCGAACCCGACGCCGTGCGCGGCGAGCCGCGCGAGGTACAGCGCGAGGTGGCGCTGCTCGTCGGCGAGGATCGCGACCAGGCCGCGGCGAAACGCGATCGGCGTGGCCGGGAACGCGAGCACGGCCCACGCGAACAGCTCGATCGCCTGCAGCTCGTGGTTGGCGAGCGCGTGCAGGATCCGCGCGCGCTGCGGGGGATCGCGCATCCCGGCCAGCGGGGGGACGCGGGTCCGGCGGCCGGGCACGATCGGCAGGTTCGCGGGCCGGCCCGGTGCCGCGATCCGCAGCGGGGCGCCTGCGTCCTCGAACGCCGGATCGCCCAGCTCGGGCGGCGGCACGAGCTTGCCCGCGAGCGAGGCGCTCGTGACGATCCGCTCTGCGTAGGCGCGCGCGGTCACGCCTAGAAGATCGCGGCGGTCGTGATGAACCCGATGTAGGCGAGCACGAGGACGAGGCCCTCGATGCGCGAGATCTTGCGCGAGCCGCGCAGCATCAGGATGCCGAGCAGCGTGATCACGATGAGGCCGATCAGGTCGGACAGGTGCATGAGCTCGCCGGCGTGGATCGGGCGCAGGTACGCCGTCACCCCGAGCACGAGGAACACGTTGAGCACGTTCGAGCCGATCACCGAGCCGATCGCGAGCGCGGCCTGGCCGCGCGACGCCGCGACGATCGAGCCGATCAGCTCGGGCAGCGCGGTCCCGAGCGCGATCACGGTGAGGCCCAGCATGCGCTCGGAGATGCCAAGCAGGTTGCCGATGTGGCGGCCGCCGTACAGGAAGCAGCGCGAGCCAGCGACCAGGAGGATCAGCCCGAGCGTGGTCTGCAGCGCGGCGGTGGCGCGGGACGCGTGCGGGCGCCCCTTGCCGCCGAGCGTGGCGGCGCCCTCCTCGGTGCGGCGGGCCTCCAGCTCGAAGGGATCATCGTGCTCGAGCCGGGCCGACATCGTGAGCGTGGCGATCGTGAACACGACCGCGCAGCACACGAGGAGGAGGCCCTCGACCCGCGACAGCACGCCGTTGCGGAACAAGAGCGGCACGGCGATCACCGAGCCGAGCAGCACCGGGACCTCGCGGCGGATGATCCTGCCGTCGATCGTCGGCGGCGAGATCAGCGCCGTGATGCCGAGGATCAAGCTGATGTTCGCGGCGCACGACCCGATCACCGTGCCCAGCGCGATCGGCTCGTGGTGGGTGAGCGCGGACTCGGTCGCGATCGCGAGCTCCGGCGCCGACGCGCCGTAGGCCACCACCGTGAGGCCGACCACCAGCGGCTTGACCCCGAACGCCCGCGCGACCTGCGCCGAGCCGCGGATCAGCCATTGCGCGCCCCAGTAAAGGATCGCGATCCCGACGATGAGCAGGACGGTGTAGAGCGTGGTGGCCAACGCGCCCCTAGCTTCGCACGACTCAGCGCCGGGTGCGCGCCAGGTAGCGTGCGTCCCGGATCATCTCGTCGAGCCGCTGGATATCGTTCGAGTCGTACGCGCCGCGGATATGGGCGTTGCCGTCGACCAGGAGGAAGTAGCCGCTGTGCGAGATCGCCGGGGCGCCCGACGGCGTGAGCCCTTCGTTCATCATCGAGTTCATGAACGGCCCCTCGACCAGCCGGCGCATCGGCTCGACCGGGCCGGTGACGAACCGCCAGCGCGTCGGATCGGCGTGATAGCGCTGCGCGTACGCCGCGAGCCGGTCGACCGTATCGTACGCCGGATCGACGGAGAACGAGGCGAGCTTGATCTGGGCACCGGCATCGAACGTCTTGTCTTGCAGGCGCGCCATCTTCATCGTCGTCACCGGGCAGATCGTGTCGCACCGCGTGAACAGGAAGCTGACGATCGTGACGTGGCCGTGGAGCGCGGCCTCGCCGAACGGCTGGCCGCGCTCGTCGGTCAGCGTGAACGTCCCGACCTCGCCGAGATCTCCCAGCTCGGGGTCGGCCCGGCGGCACATCAGCGTGGGGAAGACCACCGCGGGCACGACCGCGGCGAGCAGGACGACCAACAGCCCGACCAGCAACCGCCGCCCCGGGATGGAGCGGGCGGCGAAGCCAGGCGGCACAGCGGGCGGCACGACAGGACCGTGTCAGATCCGGGCGCGAAATGCACCTCCCCGACGGTGCGGCAACATAGCGCGCCGGGCGGGCGCCCTGCGGGCCATGCTATCCTCGGGGGCGTGGCGACCAACCAGATCCGCGCCGTGACGTTCCGGCCCGTGGCGCCCGCGGGCGAAGACAGCGAGGGCGGCCATGCGCTGGTCATGGCGCTCGACATCGCCGATCCGTCGCGGCTGCTCGGGTTCCTCGAAGAGGTCGTGACGCGGTTCAAGGTCGAGCGCATGGCGGGGCCGGCCGATGCGCGGTTCATGCTGATCACCCTCGACGGCGACGTGTCGGCCGCCGACTTCGCGCAGGCGTGGCAGGCGTCGATCGCCAGCGACGCGCCGGCGCGCGCGTTGCTCGGGACGATGCACCAGGCCGACGCGATGCACGATGACGCGCACGGCCGCATGATCGAGCAGGCGTCGCTGCTCGCGAGCTGAACCGGCCCGCGGGAGCTCGGCCGGTGACGCCGCCGGCGGAGCTGTGCGATACCGGCTGCCATGCTCGCCCTGACCGCGACGACCCTCCTGGTGCGCGACTACGACGAGGCGATCGCGTTCTACGCGGGCGCCCTCGGCGGTGAGCTGGTCGAGGACACGGACCTGGGCGGCGGCGCGCGCTGGGTCGTCGTGCGGCTGCCGGGCGGCGGCGCGACCCTGATCCTGGCGCGCGCGGTCACCGACGAGCAGCGCGCGCGGGTCGGCGAGCAGTCCGGCGGACGGGTGTTCTTGTTCGTGACGACCGATGACTTCGCGCGCGATCACGCCGCGCTCGCCGCGCGGGGCGTGCGCTTCCTCGAGGCGCCGCGCCACGAGCCGTTCGGCACCGTCGCGGTGTTCGTCGATCTCTACGGCAACAAGCTCGATCTGATCGAGCGGCGGGCTCCCCGCGAGGCCGTCGAGCTCGACGCCCTCATCGCCGCGTTCCGGGCGGCGACCTTGCCGCGCGACCGCTGGACGCACGCCGCGCACCTCGCGGTCGGCACCTGGCACGCGCTCGAGGTCTCCGCCGATGCGGCGCTCGACGCGATGCGCACCGGGATCGTCCGGCTCAACGAGACGCACGGCACGGCGAACACCGACACCGGCGGCTATCACGAGACCATCACGCGCTCCTACCTGACCGTGCTCGCCCGGTTCGCCGCGGCGCATCGCGGCCTGTCGCGGGCCGAGATCGTGCGCGCCTTGCTCGCCGGCCCGCTCGCCGATCGCGGCTACCTGCTCAGGTTCTACACGCGCGATCGCCTGATGTCGGTTGCCGCGCGGCGCGGCTGGGTCGAGCCCGATCGGCAGCCGCTGTGAGGCGGTTCGCCGGCAGTGCGCTCATTGCGGTGTCGCACCGAAGGTGAATACTCGTCAAAACGAGCCTGTCAGTTCATCTAGAATGGTCTTGAAGTCATCATCGAGATCAATATCGGGATTCGAGGTGGTTAGCATGAACAGGCGCATTTTCTTTGACCATTTACGGGGCTCGATTCGAGGGTGTTTGCGGGTGTAGGTGAAATCGACCGCTTTATTGTGTATGTCCAGGAAACCACAATAATAGGCGACCTCGTTGTCCCGCCACCAGAGACCGAGCTCGAGCCAGACCTCACCCTTCAAGCGTAGGGTGCCCTGCTGAGACCCCCAAACAACATGCCCGAATGCCCCATCGCTAAGTCCGGTTTCGATCGGTTCCGAGGTCGCAGAGAAAGTGCTCGATGTATAGGCTTTCGCGACCTCGCGTAGACGATCAGTCAACGTCGTTTGAAATACCTGAATCGTGTTAAGTGCGATGGCGTATCGTTGAATGCCTTCCACAAGGAAGGGTTCTTCCACTCCGTCAGACATCGTCAAATCCTCGTTTCATGATGGAGATCTGGTGCATGCGGCGCTCCAGGTTATGCAGTGATGTGATTGTTGCTCTAGACGTGGGATGGCCAAGCAGCTTCTGCTCGACGAGACCACAGAATCCATGAGCCCAGGACCGCCACCGCCGGGTTTCATGGAGATGCTGAAGCGAGCGCCGCATCGCGACAGCAACATCGTCTCAGGTGATTGCGTGAATGGCAGGAACCTCGGCGCGTTTCTCCATATTCCATCGATCGACGTCCCAAGGGGGGAGTAAGATGTAGTGGGTCCATGTGCTCGACGGATCTGCGCGTTCCAGCTTCAACGCGGTGTCCGTGGTCTTTGTGAAGTGTCGGTCTCCGACCTTTACTTCCACATGGGTGCGGGTTCCATGGCGCCAGTGAATGACGAGATCGGCTCGTCGATCGCCGATCACCTCCTCTCGTCGTACCTTTGGTCCCACGCAGCTGGCGGCATCGCCAAATGCGCTCCGGTGGAACAGCTGGTAGCTGAACGTTCCAGAGCTGGAGGTCGCGATGAAATGCTGGAGCCAGTCTGACCAGGCCTCTTCTCGGTCGACACGGAGCGGTCGGAAGTCGGACCAGTCGTCTTTGCACGGGTCACCTCCAAGATCATCAAGCACGGCGTTCCAGCGATCGAGCAGCGCTGGGAAAGCGCGGCACTGCTCCGCAGCGAACTGTTGCCCGCGGCGCACGAAATCGTCCAGCGATTGCCATGACGCGGAGTTGCGTGGGCGCTCGAAGCCTTCGAAGATCGCCCAGTTCCGTGGCTGCAACGGGGCTCGTCGCGCTGGCGGCACGAAATCATCGAAGACCGACCAGCTTCTGGTAGACGCGGCCGGCGCACGGCGGGCAGTCATGTTCGCTGCTTCCGCGCTCGTGGGCCGGAGTCGTTGTTCACCACCGGCCGGTCATGATCAGGCTGTGGTAGTGGGACGTTTGGAGGATGCGGATACGACGTGTGCAGCACCTCGGCGAGTCGCTCCTGGAGGATGTCCTCTTTGACCCAGCGTCGTACGTCGTGATCTTCGAGGCGGAGCGTCGGCAGGTAACCGTGGAGCGTTGGGAGAATATCCGCAAGTGCGTCGCGGAAGGCGCGTTGTTGGTGGCGGCCGTCGGAACTAGGAAACAGCGGTGGCCTTGGCTTCGCCCAACCTCCTCGTTCGAGCCTCGTCTTGTTTTCGCTGCGTTGGATCCATGCTTGGCGATCAAACGCGAGCGGGAGGTCTCTTGGATAACAGCGTAGGGTGTCCGCGCGGTACCGGTTGAAGTGCTGGATCTCGTCGAGCTCGAACAGAAAGTGCGAGCCATTGTAGCAGTACACGCCATCGATCTTGCGGCGCTCGCGTGGGGGCATCTTTTCGGGCAGCGGCTTGCCCTTGGCGTGCTTTGTAAGCGTTCGATAGATCGTCTGGACGAACTCCCAGCGCGCGCCGCACTCGGCCTTGCCGGGACGCAGCAACCAGTTCGGGGTCTCTCGCGACGGGCCACAGATCGTGGCCAGCGCCTCGCACGCAGCGTGCTCTGCTTCATGTGCCATGATGCTCGGCTTTCATGGTCCGGGACGCAGCGAGAATAACATTTCGAGCGCTGGCCGGCTAGCCCGGATGACTCAGGGGTAGGCAGGTTCTGTCGAGGACTCGCAAGGTTGCCGTTGCCCATCGCGCCACGTGGGCGCGCCGCGACATACCCGACGTGTTTTGGGGTTTGCGCGTACCTCGGTAAGCGTGGCGCGGGACCTCGGGAGAGCGTCGGCCGGCTTGTGACCGGCGCGCGAACGTCGATCCAACTGGTCCAGACCCCCCGCTCACAACCCAGTGCCTCGTGCCCACGCTCCCTTCCCCGAAATGTATTTTCAGGAGTCCGGAGAACCGGAGAACCGGAGAACCGGAGAAGGGAGAGATGGGCGGGCATGGCAAGCCGCCGTGACATCCTGCGGGCGCCTCGCGGTGTGCGGGCGTTCGCACCGCCGCGTTCACGATCACGATCCCGAACACCGGCGCAACGCCTCGAAGATCAGCCGCTCGAGCGTCGCCTCCGCGCCCAGCGCTGCAGCGGCAGCGGCCACTGCGGGATTCGCGATCGCCGGCTTCCAGCCGAGACCTACGAGGGCCTCCTTGGCTTGCGTACGAACGATCGCCGCGTCGAGCTTCGCCGGTGCGCCCACGTGGGCGTTGCCGCGGCCCACCGCGCGCACGTGGGCGTTGTGATGGCTATGGCCGATCGCGCCGATCGCGCCCACGTGGGCGTCGCAATGGCCGGCCGGGGCCGTGCCCACGTGGGCGTTGCTATTGTCGACCGCGCCCACAGCGGCGGCGGGCGCAGGGGGCGAGATCGGCTCGGCCAAGCGGCGAACCTCGAGATGATCCGCAGTGCCGGTGATCACCAGTGCCCCGTCATGATGCGCCTGATGGCAAGAACTGCACATGAGGGCCAGGTTCGAGGCGTCGTGGCGGCCGCCAACGGCGCGATGAACCAGGTGATGAACCTCGAGCCCGCGTGCGGACCGGCACCCCGGCACGCGGCAGCGGCCACCGTCA
>JAUKWE010050704.1:0-18262 GCA_032356425.1 Cumathamnion decipiens | reverse complement strand
AGTATCTGCAAGGTGAGGCCGCCGCGCAAGCGGCGATGCGCTCGTGGGACTTCGCGCCTCCCAGCTTCGTCGGAGATCAGCAAACTTCCTCACCTGCGACCGACAAGGGCGTACGATCCTCCTCTCCGTCGAAGGCGAACTCGCGGCGCGGTCAGCTGCGGCGACCCTTGACCTCGCCTGCGGTCCGTGGGCGCGGTGGCAATCGCAGTGCCCACGTGGGCGCGGTAGGCAATCGCAAATCGCAACGCCCATGTGGGTGCGGCGATCGCGATCGTGAACGCTGCGGTGCGGACGAGCAACTCGAACTGTCCGCGCTTCATCGTCGACGGCATCGCATCGCCGCCCCCGGACGCGACCTGGCTCCATCTACGCTACGCTGGTGGATGCGAATGCTCGGTCATCGCTGGATTCTCACGCAGCGAGTTGCGACCTGGGGCGAACCGCGCCTGCGTGCACTCACGTACCGTGTGGCGCCGGCTCGATGGTCACGGCAGTTTGCCATGCTCGCCCATCTCTCGTGGACTCAGCCGAACACCGCGGCAAGCTCGTCGACGCTGGTGCCTTCTTTCTCGGCGCGCAGGAAGTAGTACGCGACGCTGGCCATCACGGAGCCGAGCGATCCCAGGATCATCTGCTGGGCGAGGTCCAGGTACATGTACTTCGGAAAGTTCCGGAGGAGCTCCTCCAGGGATCCCCGCTCGCCCAGGTGGGGCAGCGTCAGGGTCTGGCACAGTTTGCCAACGCCCAGGGTGAGGAGAAAGAGCAGGACCACCAGGCCGAAGATCTCGAACTTGTGCCCCTTCGTGAGCTCGCGGCTGCGCTTGAGCGCGCCCAGCACGCCCGGCCGCTCGAGCACCGAGGCTTGCGTCGCGACGTAGAGCATGCAGAGGACGATCAACCCGGGGACGACCAGCAGGATGGACCCACCGAAGATGCACAGCAGGCTGAGCAGCCCGGTGCCGAGCGCGGGGAAGAACCGCGCGAGGCCCGTCGAGATGCACGCGCCGATCGACGCGCGCTGGCCCTGGAGCTCCATGACGACGCCGTAGGTCAGGGCGGCAGATACGAGGATGTTGAGCAGGAACGACAGGCTGTTCACGGCCTGCAGCACCTGGGCAGCCTCGCCGATCCGCTCCGTGGTCATCTCGCCCTGGACGGTGCTGATGCCCCAGATCAACACCGGCGAGTAGATCAGCACGGTGATCACCATGAACGGGACGAAGTTCTTGATCCAGATCCGGAACCCCGTGGACAGCACATTCCCGATACCAAACGTTGTGTTCATCGCACCCTCGCCCAAAAGATGGCCCACAAGTATCGGCAAGCCGCGGGCGCCGCGCAAGCCCGATGAACCTCACGTACGCGCGGCCGGGGGCGAGGTCACAGCAGCTTGTCGAGCGTGATCGGCAGGTCGCGGATCCGCCTTTCGGTGGCGTGATACACGGCGTTCGCGATCGCGGCGGCCACGCCGGTGATCCCGATCTCGCCGATGCCCTTGACCCCGAGCGGGTTGACGAACGGATCGAGCTCGTCGACCATGATCACCTCGAGCTCGGGGACGTCGGCGTGGACCGGCACGTGGTAGTCGGCGAGGTCGCGCACGACGGCGCGCGCGGTCCGCCGGTCGCGCACGGTCTGCTCGTGCAGCGCCATGCCGATGCCCCAGACGATGCCACCCTGGAACTGGCTCCTCGCCGTCTTGGGGTTCAAGATCTTGCCCGCGGCGTACGCGCCGACCACGCGCGACACCCGCACCTCGCCGAGCACCGGATCGACGCGCACCTCGGCGAACACCGCGCCGTGCGCGTGGTACGAGTGGGCCTCCGAGCGCTTGTCGGTCCTGTGCTCCGCGGTGATCTCGCGCCGGCCGCTGCGCAGCACGATCGCCGCCCAGGGCTCGTCGGGGGCCAGGCGCTGCGCGGTGAGCTCGTCGCGCAGCTTCTCGACGGCGAGCTTGACCGCCGAGCCGGTGCTGGCCGCGGTCTGCGAGCCACCCGAGACCGGCGTCTCGGGGTACGCGGTATCGCCGAGCTCGAAGCGCACCTGCGCGATCGGGATGCCCATCGCATCGGCCGCGATCTGCGTCATGATCGTGTAGGTCCCAGTGCCGATGTCCTGGGTGCCGGCCTGGACGAGCAGGGTGCCGTCGGGCCGCATCCGCGCGATCGCCGACGATGGCGACATCTTCGCAGGGTAGGTAGCGGTCGCCACGCCCCAGCCGATCCGCACGTCGCCGTCGCGCATCGAGCCGGGCCGGGCGGTGCGCCGGGCCCAGCCGAACGCCTGGGCGCCGCGGCGGTAGCACTCGAGCAGCGCGTTGCTCGAGAATGGCTTGTCGTCCTGCTCGTCGCGCACCGCGTGGTTCTGCACCCGCAGCGCGAGCGGATCGACGCCGAGCGCGTAGGCCAGCTCGTCCATCGCGGACTCGAGGGCGAACGTGCCGGTCGACTCGCCGGGGGCGCGCTGGAACGTCGGGGTGGGGATGTCGATCCGCACCAGCTTGTGCGACGTGACGACGTTGGGGCACGAGTACAGGTGGCGGGTCTGTAGCGCGCTCGGCTCGACGAACTCGTCGAACCGCGAGGTCTCCGACACCACGTCGTGGCGGATCGCCGTGAGCTTGCCCTGGGCCGTCGCGGCCAGCGTGATCGCCTGGATCGTCCGGGGCCGGTGGCCGACGAGCGAGAACATCTGCGGCCGGGTCAGCACGAGCTTGACCGGCCGGCCGACCGCCTTGGCCGCGAGCGCCGCGAGCGCGACGTGCGACCACGGCGAGCCCTTGCAGCCAAACCCGCCGCCGACATGGTGATCGATCACGCGGACGTTCTGCGGCGCCAGGCCGAACGTCCGGGCGATCTTGTTGCGGACGCCGAAGATGCCCTGCGTGGCGTCGTACAGCGTCAGCCGGGCCTCGCCTTGCCACACCGCGATCGTCGCGTGGGGCTCCATCGGGTTGTGGTTCTCGACCGGCGTCGTGTAGATCCGGGAGATCGTGGTGTGCGCCGCCACCAGGCCAGCGTCGAGGCTGCCGCGCGTGCTTGCCGAAGCGCCGTTCGGGCCCATCTTGCCCGGATCGTAGGCCTCGCCGAGCACCAGCTCGATCGCGGCGACCGGCGGGGTGGCGTCGTAGGCCGCGGTGACGAGCGCCGCGGCGTGTTGCGCGCGCTCCAGCGTGTCCGCGACGACCACCGCGATCGGCTGGTCGGCGTACCAGATCTGATCGTCCTGCAGGAGCTGCAGCACCTTGTCGCCGGGGTTGTTCGCGTCGTGCTCGACCCGCGGCAGCCTGGGCGCCGACTCCGGCGTCAGCACCGCGAGCACGCCGGGGAGCTCGCGCGCGTCCCGGGTGTGCACCGCGCGCAGCCGGCCGCGCGCGATCGTGCTGCCGACGATCACCGCGTGCGCCACGCCCGCCACCGGGACCTCCGCGGCAAACGTGGCCTCGCCGGTGACCTTGGCGCGGGCATCGATCCGGTCGATCGGCGTGCCGACGGCGGGCTTCACGACGCACCTCGCTGCAGCGCGCGGACGATCGTGCGGCGGGCCAGCTCGATCTTGAAGGCGTTGTCGCCCTGCGGCATCGCGCCTTCGAGCGCCAGCGCGGCGGCGTGCCGGAAGTTGGCCTTCGACGCCGTGCGGCCGACGAGCCAGGCCTCGGCGTCCCGGGCGCGCCACGGCTTGGTCGCGACGCCGCCGAGCGCGATCCGGACGTCGCGGATCGTCGTGCCGAGCACCTCGAGCGCGACCGCCGCCGACGCCAGCGCGAACGCGAACGACGCGCGATCGCGGACCTTGGTATAGCGTGATCGCGCCGCGAGTTGCGAGGCGGGGAGCTCGATGTGGGTCACCAGCTCGCCGGGCGCGAGCACGCTCTCGATCTCCGGATGGCTGCCGGGCAGCGTGTGGAAGTCGGCGATCGGGATCGCGCGCTCGCCGGTCCCGTCGGGGTGCCCGTGCGTGTGCACGATGGCGTCGAGCGCGACCAGCGCCACGCACATGTCCGAGGGGTGGGCCGCGATGCACCGGGCGCTCGTCCCGAGCACCGCGTGCGAGCGCGTGAACCCGCCCTGCGCGGCGCACCCCGAGCCGGGCGCGCGCTTGTTGCACGGCGACGTGCCATCACGAAAGTACGGGCAGCGCGTGCGCTGCAGGAGGTTGCCGCCGACCGTCGCCATGTTGCGCAGCTGCGGCGACGCGCCCGACAGCAGCGCCTCCGAGAGCGCCGGGAACCGCGCGGTGATCAGCGGGTGGTAGGCGACAAAGGTGTTGGTCGCGAGCGCGCCGATCCGTACCCCGCCGTCGACGTCGTCGATCGCGGAGAGCTGGAGGCCGGTGATGTCCACCACCGCCTTGGGCCGCATCACCTCGAGCCGCATCAGATCGATGAGCGTCGTGCCGCCGGCGATGTAGCGCGCGTCGTCGCCCTGGGCGGCCGCGACGGCGTGATCGGTGGAATCGACATGGACGTACCGGAATGGCTGCATGGCGTCCTCGTTTTCACGCTGGGCTACGGTCAACCGCGCGCACGGCGCGCGGCCTGGATCGCGGCGACGATGCTGGGATACGCGCCGCAGCGGCACAGGTTGCCGCTCATCTGTTCGCGAACCTCTGCGTCGGTGATCGCGTGGCCTTCGCCGAGCAACGCCACCGCCGACAGGATCTGCCCGGGCGTGCAGTACCCGCACTGCAGCCCGTCGCAGTCGATGAACGCCTGCTGCATCGGGTGCAGCACGCCGTCGTTGGCCAGGCCTTCGATCGTCGTGACGTCGCGACCCTGCGCCATCACGGCGAACGTGAGGCACGAGGTGATGCGCGTGCCGCCGGACAGCACGGTGCACGAGCCGCACTGGCCGGCGTCGCAGCCCTTCTTGGTCCCGGTCAGCCCCAGCCGCTCGCGCAGCACGTCGAGCAGCGAGGCCCGCGGATCGACCGCGAGCGTGCGGAGCTTGCCGTTGATCGTCAGCGTGATCTCGACGTCGTCCACCGCGCCCCGGGCGGGGTCGAGCCGGTGCTCGCTCGGCGTGCGCTGCTGTTCCTTGCAGCCCGACAGGAACGCCGTGGCGCAGCCGACCACGAGGCACGTCGTCGTCCACTCGCGCCGGGTGAACAGCACGCGCTCCTTGGTGCCGTGCGTCGCCCGTGCCTGCAGCGCTTCGCCCGCGATCGCGAGCGCGTCCGCCAGCGCCATGCCCACCGGTCGCAGCGGCTGCGCGGGCCGGTGCGCGAAGCAGATGACGCCGCGGCCGTCGATCACGAATACGGCATCGCCGCCGTCGTGGACGCCGAACTGCATCGCGGCCAGCGCGACCTCGCCCGTGAGCCGCTCGCCGGTGCTCCCGAGGTCCTCGGCGGCATCATCGGCGTGCACCGACCATACGCCGCCTCGCGACAGCACGAGCAGCTCGGCCCCCAGGCCGCGCAGCTGGGCGCGGATCGCGCGGATCACCTCGGGCCGCTCGCGCTCGGGCGACCAGGCGTGCGCGAACGCGATCACCCGCGGCTCACCGTGGGCAGCCCGGTTCGGAAGGCCGCTCACGATCACGTCCGGGGCATGAGATCCGACGCTCGGGGCGACGCTGACGAGGTTCGCCGACATGGCACTGGCTCCTTTGGTTAGTTGAGCTTGATCTGGCGAACCCGGTTGTACGGGACGGCCTCACCGCGGCTGCCGTCGGCGACGTAGAGCATCGAGCCGTCGGCCATCACCGACAGGCCCTCGAGCCCGTAGAACTCCGACGCGAGCCGGTCGTCGCTGTCGAGATACCCGCCCTTGCCGTCGCCGGCGATCGTCTCGACGCGGCCGCCGGTGATCCGGCGGACGCGGAAGTTGCCCAGATCGGTGACGTAGATGTCGCCGCTGGCCGCGACCGACATCCCTTGCGGATGGTTGAACTTCGCCTCGGCCATGGTGCCGTCGACGAAGCCCGGGGCGGAGGTCCCCACCATCGTCGTGGTCACGCCATCGAGCCCGACCAGCCGGATCCGGTGGTTGTCGAAGTCGGTGACCACCAGCTTGCCGTCGCCGCGCACGGCAACGCTGTACGGCGACGAGAACCGTGCGATCGGCCCGGCCCCGTCGACCATGCCCTTGGCGTCCCACGCCCCGGCGATCGGCGTGACCCGGCCGGTGCTCGGCTCGACCAGCTCGATCACCTGGTGGAAGTAGTCGGCGACGGCGAGCCGGCCATCCGGCAGCACCGCGAGCCCGCGCGGCCGGCCGATCGCGTTCACCACGACGGTCGCGGTCCGGGCCTTCACGTCGACCTTCCAGATGGTGCCCGACATCGGCGTGTGGTTGCCGGCCTGATCGTTGTCGGTCGAGACGTAGAGCGTGCCGTCGCCGGCGAACGCCAGCCCGAACGGACGCTTGAAGCTCGGCTGCGCGATCACCGTGGTGGTGATGTGCGTGGTGACGTCGATCGCGCGCAGCTTGCCGTTGTCGAAGTCCGCGACGTACACCGCGCCATCGCGATAGGCGACGTTCACCGGGTTCGAGAACTGCGCCACCCTGCGCACGCCATCGACGGAGCCGACGGCGGCCATGCCGGCGAGCGTGGAGACGCCGCTGGTGAACGGCGTGTCGCCGTCGTCGTCGCCGCCGTTGCCCGCGTCTCCCATCATGGGCGTGCCGTTGCTGGCACAGCCGGCGAACATCCCGATGGCAAACAAAAACAGGGTCAGTCCAAGTTTGGTAGTACGCATGAGGCCCTTTGGTGGAGTGTTGTTAGTGAGCCGAGAAGCAAGAGTCTTGCCGATCGTCCAACCGCCCACGTGGTCGAAACCGGGGCCGCGGGCGTGCGACGGCGCGCGCCCGCGCAAGCGCGCTCGACATCACGTTAAATCCTGTCAGCCCGCCGACGAGCGGATCCGCGACCGTGCGAGATCCTCGTGGCACTGCGCCGGGCGCCCGCGCACGTGCGCTACAGCGGCAGGGCGACCAGCGGTACGATCACGGCCATGGCGGCCGGCCGTTCGAACGTGCGCTCGTAGCCGCGCGCCACGATCAGCCCCAGCCCCCCGATCAGGCCGGCGTAGACCAGGCGCGCGGGCACTTGCCGCCAGCCCGTCATGCACCACAGATCGAACACCTTCACGACGTCGTTCGTCTTGCTGAACAGCACCACGTCCTTGGCGAAGTCGACCCACCAGCCGGTCGCGAGCACCGTGAGCGCGAGCTGCCCGTAGCGGTTGTGCGGCCACGCATCCGTCAGCACGAGCGCGGCAAACCCGCCGAGCAGCGCGGCGTCGGTGATCTTCGGGGCGATATAGAACGCGATCTTGTCGCCGCGCGAGCGCAGCCCATGGACGTACGTCCAGCCGAACCGGAACGTCTGGGTGCTCGGATCGCGTCCGGGCGGAAACAGGTGCAGCGTGTCCACGCTCGCGCCCACCAGCTTGGCCGCGAGCGCATGGCTGCCCTCGTGCAGCGACACGCCGGCGAGGTACGTCGGCGGCGCCAGCGCGAGCCCGGTCAAGACCAGCGCGCGATCGCTCGGATCCGCCCGCGCGGTGCGCGCGCCGAGCAGCATCACCGCCAGCGCGCCGATCACCCGCGCGCCGATCACGCCGCCACCCACAGCTCGTCGACCTGCACGAACCCCAGCCCGTGCGCCAGCCGCAGCGACGCCAGGTTGCCCTCATCGGCGCCCCACACCGGCGCGCGGCCCTGCGCGCGTTCGTCCGCGATCATCGCCGTCGCGACGATCCGCCCCAGCCCGAGCTGCCGCGCGCCGGCCAGCGTGTCGACCGAGACATCGAACCACCGCGCGCTGCGCCACGGCGCGTACGCGAAGCTCACCGGCACGCCGTCGACGAACGCGGTCCAGATCGTCCGGTGCGCGCGCACCGCGGCCAGCTCCTGGGCGAGCGGCTCGGGGACGTGCGCCAGCGTGACCTCCGGCGGCAGCGGCGTCGCGCCCTCGAGGTCGGGCGGCGCATCGCCCTCCGGCAGCGTATGGAGCAGCGCACGCACCACGCCGCGGCCCGTCGCCGTCGCCAGGTCCGCGCGCTCGATCGCGAACAGCAGGGTATGTCGGGGCACCTCCTGGGCGAGCGCCCCCACCGCGGCGGCCTCGGCGTCGCCCACCACCACCACCAGCCGCGCCGGATCGTGCCCCACCGCCAGCCCGCCGCCCAGCCGGCGCCGCCAGCTCGCCGGATCTGCCGCGATGCCATGCGCCTCGATCCAGCGTGGGACGTCCGGCACGTCGAGCGGCACGGTCACTTCTGGGACAGTCCTCGCAGATATCCGATCGCGGCCGTCGCGTCGTCGCTCAGCTCGGTCAGGCAGTCGTGCGGCTTCTTGATCCGGGCGGGCCGGCCCGGCTTGACCGGCTTGACCGGCTTGGGCTTGATCGCCTCGATCGTGATCTCGAGGACCTCGACCGCCCGCAGGTTACCCAGCGCGCGCAGCTTCGACACCGCCACGCGCCGCCCCTCACAGGACTTGTCCTGCTGGAGATCGAGGCTGTACACCTTGAGCCAGTCGACCTCGCCGCCGAGCTTGCGCTGATCGATCACCGGCCGCACCGCCTTGCGGCGCGCGAAGTCGTCGTGCACGGCGCTGAGCAGCAGCAGCTTCTTGGCCTCGGGATCCGACGTCCGCGTGAACCACAGATCGAACGCCTGCGCCACCACCGCATAGTCCTGCGTGCCGCCCGCCATCGTCCGCAGCGCCGCGCGCAGCTTCTCGTTCGTCTCGAGCTCCGGATCCAGCTTCAGCGCCTGCTCGTACGCCGCCAGCGCCAGCCCGTTCTCGTTGCGCGCCGCCCGGACGTGGCCGAGCACCAGCTGCGCCTTCGGATCGGTCGCGATCACCGCCTTGTTCGCCTCGAGGATCTGCAGCGCGCGCGTGACATCGCCGTGCTCCAGCGCCTCGTTCGCCGTCCCCGCGGGCGTCTCCGGATCCAGCTGGATCGTCGGGCTGCCGTGGTTCGCGTTGCCCGTGATCACCGCGCCCACCACGCCGATCGCGACCGCGCACGTCGCGATCACCAGGTACAGCCCCAGCCGCTTGCGCAGGTGCGGCATCACCGTCGAGCCCCGCGGCTCCGGCTCGAGCGCGTTGGCGACCCCGCCATCCTTCGCCGCCGCCAGCCCGACGCCCGAACCCGCGAGCCGCTGCTCCGGGGTCAGCCCGAAGATCGGCTCGCCGGCCGGTCCGGTATACGGCAGCCCGAGCCCGACCCCGCCTCGGGGCGTCGCGCTGCTCGAGGCGACCGAGGGCGCCCGGGGTGCCGCCGTGCGCGGCGCCGGCGCCGCCGTGCTCAGCGCGTCGCTGATCGCATCCGCGATCAGATCGCTCCCCGCCTCCGACGCAAAGTCGTTCGCCCCGGTGATCCGGACCTCGCCATCGTCGCTGACCAGCGGCTGCGATCCGGTATCCCCGGGCCGATCGAACACCACGTCGGTCACCCCGCCGTCCGGCGTTCGCAGCGCGTGTTCGACCTCGGCCAGGAACTCCTCGGCCGTGGCATACCGATCGTTTGGCTTCTTCGTCAGCCCGCGCGCCACCAGCCGCTCGATCGACGACGGCACCGGGCGCCCGCCGCGCACCATCCGCTGCCGCATCGGCGGCACCGGCCGCGCCGTATGCATCGACATCACTTCGAGCTTGTCGTCCGAGTAGAACGGCGGCTGCCCGCACAGCATCTCGTAGCCCATCACCGCCGCGGCATACAGATCCGCGCGGCCGTCCATGGGGTTGCCCAGCGCCTGCTCGGGCGCCATGTAGATCGGCGTCCCGAACGCCATCCCCGCCTGCGTCAGCTTCACCCCGTCGTTCAGGTCCGACGCCTCCATCGGCTTGGCGATCCCGAAATCCAGGATCTTCGCGAAGTCCTCGTCCTGGCCGTGCCGGATCAAGAAGATGTTCTCGGGCTTGATGTCGCGATGGATCAGCTTGGCGTGATGAATATGCGCGAGCCCCCGCAGGATGCCGGCCAGGATATGCAGCGCGCGCCCCGGCGCGACCTGGCCCTCCTGCTCGAGCACATCCGCCAGCGACCGTCCCTCCAGCAGCTCCATCGCCAGGTACAGCGACCCATCCGGCAGCCGCCCGACGTCGTACACGCTCACGCAGTTCGGGTGGTCGATCTTGCCCACCGCCAGCGCTTCCCGCTCGAACCGGTTGCGCACCTCCGGCGACGCCGCCAGCGACGGATGCAGGATCTTCACCGCCACCTGCCGGCGCAGCCCGACGTGCGCCGCGCGATACACCAGCCCCATCCCGCCGCGCCCCAGCGTCGCATCCAGGCGGTACCGGCCGTCGATCAGCAACCCCAGCAGCTCGTGGCCATCGCCTTCGAGCGGAACCGGTGTATCCACCAGCGCCGGATCGGTGCCATCGGCTCTGCCCATTGCTGCCGCCCCATTGTGCCACCTCGCCCGGAACCGCGCCCCCGAAAGCCTCATGATTCCCAACGATCTCGTGGTCCTGCCGGTACCAGGCCACGCCTGCGATGTGTAGCCTCCGTTCCTCGTCCGGCTCGCTCCGTAACCCTCGCAGCGAGGCAAATCCGCCCCCCGGCGCCCGAAGCCTTCGGGACGCTTGCGCAATCTCTTCGTCGGTCCGGCCCGCCCGCCGGCTGTGCATCGCGGGTACGCTACGCCGCGTCACGACCGCCGCGCGTCGTGACGTGCGCCACGGCCGGTGCAGCACGCACTGCGAGGCGGGGTCGATCCATGCAGGCGGGATCCCCAACGATCCCATGGTCCTGCCGTTGCCAGGCAGCCCCGCCCTGTGTAGTCTCCGTTTCCCCCGCCCAGGTAGCTCAGTTGGTAGAGCAGCGGACTGAAAATCCGCGTGTCGTTGGTTCAATTCCGACCCTGGGCACGACAAGCACCGAAGGATCTCGTCGCGCCATCCAGCAGGCCGCGCGGCGACTGTTCGACGATGGCCGCGAATGGCGGCGCGCCTAGTCATGAAGCGGCTCGCATGGCCTCTGAACTCTCGGAACGGCCTCTTGCCGGGTGTGACCGTTGCTATCGCGGCCTGTTCGCGTCGTGAGGAACGCCGGAGCCGCCGCAACGGACACGACGGCGTGCCTTGGGCGCCGGGAAGGTGCTCGCTGCTGGTAGGAGCGCCGAGCTATACTTCGCCGATGAAGTTGCCCTTCAACAGGGAACGCATGCGCGAGCGGAATATGCTCGACGATATTGGCGAGATCGAGCTGACAGCTGCCCAGTCGCCGGCGGAACGTTTTGCGGCGACGCTGACGCTCAGTAACTTGGCCCTCGCGTTCTTTCGTGGGAACCCGGATGCACCGGTCCTGGACCGGCTTGAGGACCTGGAAGAGAAAGCCCGGCTCTGGGCCGCGCCCCTGAAGGCGATCCGGGGGTGACGGAGTCCCCGCTGCAGCCGGCGCTTGATGCCGCGCTTGATGCGCTCGAGGGGCTCGGTCTTCGTTATGCGCTGGTCGGCGGGCTCGCGGTCGGTGCCTGGGGCGTTGCTCGCGCCACCAAGGACGTCGATCTGTACGCGGAGTTCGCCAACACGATGCGTCCGCGGCTACGGCGCGAGCTCTTGCAGCGCGACTTCGATGTGCCGGCGATGGACGAGGAGCTCGAGAGGTTCGGCGTGTTCCGGTCGCTGTTCCGTCCGACCAGCGTGTTCGTGGATATCTTTGACGCGGGGAATCCACTCGGGGAAGCGATCTTGACCCGACGGCGCGAGGTTCAGGTACAGGGCCGGATACGCTGGACGGCCGCCGCGGAGGATCTCGTCGTCCTCAAGGCATTCTCCGATCGCGCCCGGGACCACGAAGATCTGATGAAGCTCATCGCCGTCGGAGGACGAAAGCTCGACATGCCTTACATCGAGAACTGGGCTCGCGAGCTGGATCGCAGCATAGGAGGCGACGAGGTGACTGAACGCCTCAAGCACGCACAGCACGAAGCCGCGCGGCGCGTCCCTCCCCGTACGCCGCGGCGATAGCTGAATCACTCGCCTGAGCGGAACGCGACCAGGTTCACCACTGACCGGCGTCAACGGACTGGCGGCACTACTGGCGGGGCGACCACTGCAGTTCTTTCGCCCGACGGTGCAATCCCGGATGCGCTCGAAATGCGCAATCTGGAGCTATCGTCGCCTTCCGCCGCGGGGGCTCTTCTTTGCCTTCTTCCCAGGTTCCTTGATTGATCTGCCGGGCGGCCGCTTTCTCGCGGGTACTTGGACGTCTGGCTTCTTCGCGCGCGGCTTCGCTCGTGGTCTTCGCTTCCGAACCTTCCGAGAAGCTGGCGGGGGGCCACGAAAGTCGAGAACGACGATCGCCAATCGGCGAACGTTCCGAGATCCAGCCTGGAGCAAGGTCTCGGCATCTGCTCGCAGAAGCTCGACTGCGTCGTCGAGCTTGAGGACTTCTCGGTTCGGCCCGCGCCACGTCTTCTGGTGTCGGGTCGTGCACAGTACCAGTACGCCATGCTGCGAACTGACCTCGCTCATGTACTTGCCGACGAGTTGACCGGAGAGCGCGCTGCGCAACTCGGGTAGTGTCCAACTCTCCGCGATCTTGAGCTCAATGCTCGTCGGGTTGATTGTCGTCAAGTGTGCGCGCAGGTCCGGACGCTTCTCCGCGTACTCCTCTTCCTCGCGTACGACCTCGTAGCGTCGTGCTGACCGATGTTGCAGTTCTGCCGCAAGCCAGAGTTGAAAGTAGCGCTCCCTCACGGCGCGGTCCCCCTTCAGGTTCGCAAACACGCCGGAGTAGCTGAATCGGTGTGCACGCAGGAATGTGGCGATGTCAGAGAGTCGGGCCATGACGAGGTCGAAGAGTCCGTCGTCGGTATTCGGCTCAGCCTCGTACGCGCGTACCCATTCGACTGCGTTGCCCCGAGACAATGGGGCGGCAGAGGGGTCCCCCAGAATGGCGCGGCCGGCAGCGGCATAGTGAAAGTCGCGCAGGTCGGTAAACGGAGCGTCGTTGCGCGTTGCGAGGCTAAGGAGTGCGTCCCGCCCGGCCCGGCTCGCTTTCACGAGATCGTCGACCAACTCGGCACGCAAACGCCTTGGTGAGGAGAACGGCGTCTCACCATCATCGGTTCCAAGTAGCACGATGGCCACGTATAATCGCCGCACGGCGGTTACGTCGAGCGCGAGGTCGATGCCGGTGCGGTCGATCCAGTCCCAAAGCGTATCGAGGAGCGCATGGATCGTCGCGCGATCGGCAGCGGTGTTCGACGTAACGCGGGTCTCGAGTCGGTCGAGTGCTGCGCTTGCGTCGACGCGAAACTGGAAGGCCCACAGTAGAGTCTCGAGTTCGAGTTCGACTTCGACTTCGATCGACGTGGTAGCAAGCCGGTCACGTATCAGACGCGCCCACGATGGCTCATCAAGCGACGTCATCTGAAGCAGGAGTTCGACCGCAGGCTCAAGTCGCATTGTGAGTGGCACCGCGCCAGCAAGAACCTGCGTCTCGACCCCCTCGCGATCTCAGCGGTCTTCCCCGAGCCTGACTCGCCAACGATGACAACGGCACGTTGCGTGAGCTGGTGCCACCGGCGCACCTGACCGGTTCTGCGCGCGATCGCACGTCGCCATCCGACTTCCATTTCCTGTTCGGATATCGGTGCGAACTCGCGGTCGAGAGCCACCGGTGTGGTTGGGAGGGTGATGCTCATAAGATGGCGACAGGTTATTAGGTACCACCGAGATCCCTATGAAGAGGGACGCGTCACGTTCTCCGGCGTCCGCCTATGGACGATGTCGAGGTCGATGCTCGTGATAGGCACGCCCTGGAGAACCGCAGCGGCACCCCCGACGACGATGAACTCTACGTCCGCGTCGCAGAGTTCCGCGAACAACCCCGGGAGATCAGCCTCCTTGGGATGCGAGTGCACGACGTAACCTGCCAAGCGTCTGCGCCATCCGGCTGGCCGACCTCAGTCGGGACCACGGCGATTGTTGGAGTGAAAGCGCGATCAGCGTACGGTCCACGTCATCGATCGCCGCACGGACCTCCGGATCGAGCGCCTCGATGAGCGCCTCGATCGTGACGCCTCGGCAGGCGGTGCACCGGAAGCTTGTGCAACCATGAGTCATCCTACCACCCGCGGCGTCAGTTCCCCCGTCGGGTCGACGTCGTGGACGGATCTCGGCTGCCGTTGACCCACCCGTGTCCCACAACCCTTGCTCGTTCGGGGAGAAACCGAACGAAGACGCGATCTTGGGAGTTTCTGACACGGGCCTGAAAACTCGCGTGTCGTTGGTTCAAGGTAGGATCTCGTCGCGCCATCCAGCGGTCCGCGCGGCGACTGTTTCGATCCGTTGCCAGCGTCACGGCGCGACATACATCGGCAGCTTGCGCCGTCCGACCCAGCGCGCTAGCGAGACGGGCGCCATCCCGAGCCGCATCGCCGCGCTGCTGAGGTTACGCGACGCGCGGATCGCGACCAGCCGCAGCGTGGCCGTCTCGATGTCGGGCAAGGACGCCGCGGCGTGGATCCGCACCCACGCGCCATCGGCCGGCAGGAAGCCGGTGCGTGGCGTACCGAGCTCTGCCATCGCATCCTCCGCGTACTCCGTGATGATCCGATCGAGCTCGTCAGCTCGGCTGACGAGCGACGGCACGGTGATCGGGACGGCGAGGTACCGCGCGCAAACCTCGGATGTCTGGGTGCAGACCACGAGCCGGACCTGCGACCTCGGATCGCGAAGCACGGCGGTGACGTCTGCGAAGTCGCGCGGAAGCCGCAAGCTCCGTACACACAGGGAGCCACCGGTGGCCGCCACCAGCGCGGGCATGCCGGTCTCGTAGTTCTCGGGTGACCGGACCGTCGCCCTGTGCTGGCGGCGCCGCGGATCGCAGACGATGAACGGGCGATCGGCGCCGAGCGCCCGGTGGTGGAGCGCGCGTGCGATCGGCACGAGATCGCCGTCGCCGCGTAGCACGAGCGCGAGGCGCCGGGTCGCGGCCAAGCGGAGCGAACGCATCGCGTGGTCGATCAGCTCGGTGCGATCGCGCCGCCAGCCGAGGAGTCGCGCGAGGAAGCTGTGCAACTCGATCGAGCGGCGGCTCTCGGCGATCAGCGTGAGGCCGCCGATGCCGATCTCGGCGCCGGGCGCCAGCACGATCTGGGTGCGGCGTGCACCGTCGAGCTTCACGCCGTTCTTGCTGGCGATATCGCGGAGCAGCCACCTGGCCCCATCACGAACCAGGCGAGCGTGCAGGCGGGAGACGCGTCCCGTGGGATCATCGAGCTGGAGCGCGCAGGTTTCGGCTAGGCCGATCGTCCATTCGTTGGTAGGCGGTAGCGGCAGCACGTGAGTCACATCTGTGCCCCACTCACGCAGGCGCAGGACGCTATCGTCGATCGCCCACTCGTTTGCCGTGACGTCGGTCTTCGTCGAAACCTCGGTCATGGTTGCCGTTCAGCGTGGAGACGATAGGACGTACGTTGACATCATCCATGGGGTGCAGGTGCTTGCTCCACACGCTTGCGCGATCTAGCACTCGAGTCTGGAGCAGCCTGGACGAGCGGCAAAGGCAACCTCAGTCGCTTGCGCCAGGCACGACTCTCGCTGCGAGTCATGCTGGTATCACGCTCGGCCTCGCGCTCCGAACGATAGCAGGAGAGCACCATCAAATGATCTGCCGAGGCCTTCAACTCCTGCAGGTTGCGCGGCCAGCGATGCGACAGGAGCCTGTCCTGGATCCTGGGCGCGAGCATGCGGAACCGAAGCGACGATCGACGCTCGATGAACCAGCGATCCAGGAGGGACGCGATCTCTTCCTTGCGCGCACGGAGCGGGGCGATGGTGACGCGTGCGGCGCCATCGATGACAGAGGCCGGGAAGCTGCCGTCGACCTTGCCCGGAGAGCGCGCGCAGATGATGAGTCGTACGTGGGCATGGGGAGCCATCGCGCAAGCGATGAAGTTCTGATCAAACTTGCCTTTCGCAGGCAGCCAGATCAGGATCGTACCGTCGCGCGCGTCTCGGATCGACTGCAGATCGGCGGTCCCCGGGGTGCGCGCCGGATGGACCTCGATGAAGCGATTGTGGCGACGTGTCGAGGCCCGGTGAATTTCTTGCCCGAGCCGCTCCTGGTCGGCACCCGACTCGCCGATCAGCACGACGTGGCGATCGGCTTCGACGGTCGCGGCGATCAAGCAGTCGTCGATCTCGGTGTTGCTGCCCTCGCCCAAGATCTCCGTGACCGCTCTACGGGCCAGGCGCATCTCGTCGTTGAGCGCATAGTAGCTGGTGTCTGCGATCCTGAACTGCTTGCCAGGCTGGAGGAAGCACTCGTTGACCTCGTGACGTTCGCAGATGAGCGGGTTCTTGCGGTCGGTGGAGATGTTCTCGACGCGCAGCCAGTTGCCCGAGACGCGCTCGAGCCGAACATGCACCGCCGCGAGATAGGGATGGTCCACGCGCAGATCGCCCGAGCGCCCCAGCGTGGCAACGACCTGGCCGGGCAGGAGCGGCAGTTCGATGGGGGTGCCGTAGATCCGCAGCGCCGTGATGAGGTCAGTGCCGCCCAGGTAACCCGTGCGCCTGTCAAGTGGATAGGTCTCGGTTCGCGGAAGAAGGGCCACGGCACCCAGGAACCACAATCGGCCGCAAGCACTCAAGTAGCCAGGAACGACCCAGCCGCGAACGCCGCAGAAGTGATTGTAAGTTCAAAGGAATTTATTTCCAGAAAATCGTAGAAAAGTGAGCGAAGGTCCCAATGCCGTTTGTCCTCATTCAGGCGCTGCGTCCCGAAAAGTTAAGTAGTGGAAGTTCCTGGGTTTTGGTGGGTCGTGTTTTCCCACCTGGTAGCAAAACACGACCCAGCCGCTCCAGCGTAGACGAGATTTCACGATCTTAGCCGCGATCGCACGCCCGCGTTTTCGCGCACCCCTTGCGCCGGATACCCCCTTTCGCGACTATGACACAGGCCTGATATATGAGGCAGCTCGGTCCGATACCCACGACTGTAGCGACGGCGATGCCGGCGGGCCGGATGCGCGACCACAGTAGCGCACACAGGGTACACGATCACGGTGGGGCGGGGCGAGAAGTTTCGCGCGTCCCAAGGCACGATCCGGGGCGGCCCTAGTGTCTTCTCCAAAGGCACCGAAGGCAGGGCGAGATCTCCGTGGACGCATCGTGGGCGAGTACGTCCTGGGCGAGCTGATTGGCGAAGGTGGCTTCGGTGCCGTGTATCGCGGGGAACAGCCGCTGCTCAAACGCGAGGTGGTCGTCAAGGTGTTGCACGCGTCGCACGACGCCGTCGGGCAACAGCGGTTCTTTCGTGAGGCGCAGCTCGCCTCACAGCTCGATCATCGCTACGCGGCTCATGTGTACACCTTCGGGATCACAGGCGATGACGGCACGCGTTGGATCGCAATGGAGTTAGTTCCCGGTATCACGCTCAAGCGCTGGTTGATCAAGCACGATGCGATGTCGCTCGAACAGTTCGTGCCGTTCTTCGAGCGCCTCGCGGAGGTCGTCCATGCGGCGCACGCGCTCGGGATCGTGCATCGCGACCTGAAGCCCTCGAACGTGATGGTGATCGACGACGCGGGCCGCCTGATTCCCAAGCTACTCGACCTCGGGATCGCCAAGGTGCAACATCAGGTCGCGCTCCCGATGCCCGAGGTCGGGCCGGACGCGCCGGACGCGCCTGCCGCCGATATGCTCGCGCCGTCGAGCCGAGCGCGCACCGAGCCCCTGAGCGGCTCCCCGGCAGCGAAAGACCGGCTCACCCCCAGCGGCGTCCTGGTGGGCTCCCCGGCCTACATGGCACCCGAGCAGTGGACTACCTACCTCACGGTGGGGCCGGCAGCCGATATCTATGCGCTCGGCATCCTCGCGTATGAGGCGCTGATGGGACACGCGCCCTTCATCGCGGACCGCTTCGAGGAGCACTATTATCTTCATCGTTCTGCCACGGTGCCGCGGAGTGGCTCGCCGGACCTCGATCGGATCTTTCAGCGCGCCCTCGCCAAGTTTCCCGAAGATCGGCACGCCAACGCACTGGAGCTGGCATCGGAGCTGCGCGCGGCGCTGCGGGCGAGCCCGCGCGAGCAACTCCGCTCGGCGGCACAGCGGTGGGCAGATCAAGGCCGGCCGCCTGGCCTGCTGTGGGGAGCCGGCATGCGCGCGGACCTCGCGCGCTGGCCGCGCGCTCTGTGGGGTGGGCTCAGCGAGTTCGAGCGCTCGTTCGTCAGGGAGAGCCGGCGGCGCGCCGGGCGTACCGTCTGGGCTTGGGGTTCGCTGGTGGCGCTCGCCGTGATGGTCGCATTGGGCGCGTTCGTGTATCGCGCTGCGATGCGG
>JAUKWE010050593.1:0-18333 GCA_032356425.1 Cumathamnion decipiens | reverse complement strand
CGCGCGCCACGACCCCGAGCCGGCGGGCCGGCGCGCCGCGGCCGCGCTCGTCGGGGTGCCCGCGCCGCCGTCGAGCTCCGCCGCGCTGGCCGGCGCGGTCGCCGGCGACGGCGATCCGGACGTCGCGCTCGGCGCGGCCCAGGCGCTGTGCGCGTCGCTGGCGGCGGCGGCGAGCCCCCGGCCGATCCTCGATGCGCTCGGCGCCGCTGGCCTCGCGCGGCTCCGCGCCCTGGTGATCGCCGATCGGCCGTTCGCCGCGACCGCCATTCGCGACGCCGCGCGATGCCTCGCCGCGGATGGCTCGGCCGAGAGCGCCGCCGCGCTCCGCTCGCTCGGATCCTCGCGCTGACCGCGTCATGGCCCCAGGTCGCGCGGCTCGCCCGGATCCAGGATCCACAGCCGTGCGGGCGGAAGCGCGCGCTCGGCCCAGTACGCGCGGAGCCGCGCGGGTGGCTCGCCGATCGCCTCGTCGGTCAGCTTGAACGTGCCCCAGTGCATCGCGAGTAGGTGCCTCGCCCCGAGCGCCTCGTACGCGCGGCCGGCCTCGATCGGATCGATGTGCTGCGGCTCCATGAACCAGCGCGGCGCATAGCCGCCGATCGGGAGCATCGCCCAGTCGATCGGCCCCGCCTTGGCGCCGATCTCGGCGAAGTGGTCGCCCCAGGCGGTGTCGCCCGAGTGATACGCCGTGCCTTCCGGGCCGCGGATCACGTAGCCGCCCCACAGCGTGGCGTTGCGATTCCACGGCATCCGCATCGACCAGTGGCGCGCCGGCACCAGCGTGATCGACAGCGCCCCGACCTCGTGGGTCTGCCACCAGTCGAGCTCGACGACGTTCGGCTTGCCGAGCCGCAGACCGTTGCCGAGCGGCACGACGTACAGCGCGGCGTCCGGCAGCTTGCGGAGCGTCGGCAGATCCATGTGATCGCGGTGGTCGTGGGTGACGAGCACGACGTCGATCGCCGGCATGCCGTCCAGCGCCACGCCCGGCGGGACCAGCCGGCGCACGGCACCTCCGATCGATCGCGACCAGATCGGATCGGTGACGATCAGCTTGCCGGCGAGCCGCAACGCCCACGTCGCGTGCCCGATCCACACCGCGACCGGGGCGCCGCCCGCGAGCGCCTCCGCGCCACCTTGCCGGACGGAGGGCCGGAGCGCGTCGACCGCCGCGAAGTCCACGGCGCGGGGCTCCTTCTTGCCGAGCTTCCAGCGCAAGATATCGCCGGGGCCACGCGACGGCGTCGTCGCACGCTCGCCGAACCGCGCCATCACGCCCCCCGGGCCGGGTCCAGCGCACGCGCGAGGGCGGCCCCGACGGCGGCATAGACCTCGCGGCGAAACGCGCTCACCTCGCCGGCCTCGATCAGCTGTGCCAGCGTTGCGTCCTCGCCGGCGGGTACGAACAGGCGGTCCCACCCGAGCACGTGCGGCCCGGCCGGCTTGTCCGCGATCCGTCCGTCGCACATGCCGGTGAACAGCTCGATCTCGGCCCCGGGCGCGCGGCGCAGCGCGACCACCAGCTGCATCCTCGCTGGCGTCTCTCGCCACCACTTGCAGAACCGGGTCTCGTTCTCCGTGTCGAGCTCGAGCCGCAGGCTCTTGCCCTCGACCGTCGTCAGGTCCACGGCCTCCGCAAAGCACCCGGCGCTCACCGGGTGCGCCAGCACCTTGTCGCGCGCGCGCTGGCCCGGCTCGGGCGCGCTGGTCGAGAACCCGGTCTGCAGCGCCTCGACCGTGAGCGGCACGCCCACGATCTGACGGACCTCCACGGCGCGCAGATCGTTACCGTCGATGAACACCAGGGCCGGCACCGCCGCACCCTACTACGGCCCGGCGCGCCCAGGTCACTCGATCACGACGCGATCGCTCGCGCCGCGCCCGAACGTCTCGGGCATGTACATCTCCTCGGCCCGGGGCGGCGGCACCACGAAGTTGCCCGGCGTCGTCGCGCGCGCCACGTAGTCGTACTTGTGCACGCCTTCCCACAGGAGCTGCGCGAACGCCTCCACCCGCTCGTCCCGCAGGTTCTGGTGCTCGTACCACGGCCCGTACCACCACCAGTACGCACCCCGCGCCTTCTGCGCGCTCGGATCCTGCGGAATGGGCCCCGTCACCGCCAGCGCCGGGTTCATCGTCTCGAGCCCCGCAGGCAGCGGATCCACCAGCGCCACGTGGTACCGCCGGCTCTCGTTCACCATCGTCAGCCGCACCCGCACCCGCGCCCCCGCCTTGATGTGCCACGCGCCATCGGCCGCCCGCACCACGTCCTTCGCATCGTCCACCCCCTCGTACGTCCGCTCCACCACGAACCCGTGGTCCGCCGCCTCGAGCTTGAGCGTCGCCGGCGCGTACGTCATCCCCACCCGGTAGTACAGCCGGCCCTTGCCGTCCTTCTGGATCGTCAGGTCGCTCTTGTCGTGCGTCGCGACGTCCTTCATCGCGATGTCGATCGCATACGTCTCCGTCGACCGACCCTGGAACGCGTGGTCCCCCGCGTAGTCGTTGCCCAGCCACACCCGCGCCACGAACGCCGGCGTCGCCTTCTCGTAGGTCTGGAAGTACCGGTCCAGCGCCAAAAGCGCGAACGTGTTCTCCTGCGTGTTCAGCCACCGCCCCGCCTTGCGGTGCCCGAGCAGCCCCGTCACCACCTTGGGGATCAGGTCCAGATCCTGCTGCTCCTGGATCAGCGCCTCCAGCATCACCGCGTCGACCCGCCGGTCGCTCGACAGCAGCAGGTAATTGCCATCGCCGTACCCCGTCGTGAAGCTCGCCGCCCCCGCCGTCTCGCTCACCTGGTTCAGCACGTGCCGCACGATCGCCTTGCGCTCCTCGGCCGCCGTCTTGTCCTGCGCCAGCGTCCCCAGCAGCCACCCGTCCGCCTCCATCGACAGCTTGGCCGCCCCGCCCGCCTCCGCCAGGAGCTTCCTGGCCTTGCTGATGTCGAGGTCCCCCAGCTGCTTGCGCGTGTACAGCGCGTACGCGCTGATCGCCCACCGCACCTCCCTGGGATAGAACGCCGGGTAGTGGCTCTCGATGTCGCGCAGGTACGCCTTCGCCCGCTCGACGATCCCCGCGGTCACCGCGAAGCCCTTCTGCTGCGCATGCCCCAGCGCGCTGGCCACGTACACGCTCAGGTACGGCTCCGACGGATACCCACGGTCCCAGTACGCGAACCCGCCGTCGCCGTTCTGCATCTGTGACAGGTGCTCGACATCCACCGCCACGCTCGCCGCCATCGCGCTCGCCGCTGGCATCTCCTTGGCCTGGAACGCCGCCAGCACGTCCTTGAGCGCCGCGATCGCCAGGACCCGCGACGACCGCTGCTCCGCGCACTCGAACGGGTAGTGCACCAGGTACAGCACCGCGTCGGTCAATGATTGCAAGTTCGTCGACGCCGCCGTCACCTCGAGCCCCCCGAACTGCGTCACCACCTTGCCAGGCAGCGCCACCGGCTGCTTGATTGCCCCGTCGTCGATCACCCCGTACGTCGCGAACGCCTCCGTCGTCGCGGGCGTCCACACCGGCAGCGCCACCTCCGCCGCGTCGCTCACCGCCCCCCGCCCCTGCCCCGCCGTCCCCACGATCTGGAACCGCGCCGTCCCCGCCAGCTCCGCCGACGCAGAGAACTGCACCTCCACCCGATCGTTGGCCGGCACCGACAGCTCGCGCCCCGCGCCCTCCGTCAACGCCGCGTTCGTCGTCCGCACCGCCACCCGCACCGTCATCGCCGCGTCGGTCTGGTTCTGCACCACCACCGGCAGCTTGAACGTGTCCCCGAAGTTCAGGAACCGCGGCGGGCTCGGCCGCACCATCAATGGCAGCCGCGCCGTCACCGCGCTCTCCCCCTTGCCGAACTGCCGCTCCCCCGCCACCGCGATCGCCACCACCCGGTACCGCGTCAGGTTATCGGGCAGCTTCACCGCCACCGTCGCCTTCCCCGCCGCGTCCGTGTGCACCGCCGGCGCGAACGCCGCCAGCGGATTGAAGTTCGACCGGATCGCGATCGGTTGGTTCGCGCCGCGGTGGTCGGCGTCGCCGTCTTCGTCGTCCTCCTTCTTCGCCTCCTCCCGTGCGTACTTCTTCATCCCACGCTTGCTCGATCGCCCGTCGACCCGCGACTCCGACGGCTCGGCGGCCGGCGCCTCGGGCGGCGCCATCCCCTTGGGGCTCGCGAGCGAACCGCCGCCCCCGGGCGCCCCGTTGCGCGACAGCGTCGCGAGGTCGGGCCTGGCCAGCTTGAGGTACGCCTGCGAATACGCGTCGCGGGTGCCGGCGTCGCGCGCCCCGTAGAACGCATCGATCGGAGTGCCGAACTGATACCCGGTCAACGCCAGGATCGCCTCGTCGACGACGATCACCGCCGCCTCCGCGTTCGCCACGGGCCGGCCTTGCGCGTCGGCGACCGTGACCGCGAGCTGGACGTCCTCGCCGGGCCCGAGCCTGGCCGCGCTCGGCGTGACCTCGACCTTCAGCGTGCGCTGCCGCGGCGGCACCGAGAGGTTGATCGTGCCGACGGCATACGCCGGCCGCTTCGGCAGCTTCGGATCGGGCTTGCCTTGATCGTCGCTCCGCGCCGCCATCCCGACGAGATCGACCTGCACGATCACGTTGGGCACCATCGCGTCCGCGATCGGCACGGTGATCACCTTGGTCGGTCCGTCGATCGTGATCTTCTCGGCCTTGACGATCCCCGAGCGCCGCCAGCTGACGACGCCCTCGGCCGGATAGAACGGCGCCTGGATCAAGAGCTCGGCCGTGTTGCCCGGCGTGTAGTCCTTCTTGTCGGGGATCAGCTGGACGTGCTCCTGGGTCACCTCGCGCGCGGGCGGCGCTGCCCCACCGCTGACCCAGAACGTCAGCTTGGTCTGGTTCGCGCGGCCCTTGGCGTCGACGATCGTCGCGGTCAGCTGGTACTCGCCGCCCTCTGCGGTCGCAAACGAGCACGGCGCGGCGGCCTTGCCCGCCACGACCGCGCATTGCTGCGGGTCGACCTCCTTGGTCGCGTACTTGCCCTTCCTGTATTCCCAGTCGAGCCGGACCGCCTTGACCTCGATCTTCGCGCCGATCGCGGCCTTGCCGTCGAGATCGACGCCGATCACGTCGACGTCGAACGGCGTGCCCTTGTCGACGAACGGCCGCCTGGCCTTGACGCCGACGTAGAGCGACGACGGGTGCACGATCATCGCGGCCGACGCCGACCAGGCCTGGCGGTTGACATCGGTGACGGACGCGCTCGCCGTCACCGCCATCGGCAGCGCCGGCTTGACCGACAGGAAGTCCAGGTGCAGCGTGTGCGCGCCGGTCGCGTCGGTCTTGCCCTCGAGCGACCACGTCTTCGGCGGTTTGTACCCGCGACCGAACCCGGCCTCCTCGTCGTACGCGTCGGCGATGCCCCACCACGGCGTCCACGCCCCGAACACGTAGTCATCGCGGTTGGGCGGCGTGAAGCTGGTCTGCGTCGCGGTCACGTTCCACTGGGCCGGGGCGCCCGCCAGGGGGCCGCCGGCGAAGTACTTCGCGCTGACCGTGACGTCGCCGCCGCCCCCGACCAGGAACGGACCCTGGCTCGCCTGCGCCGAGACCTCGAACTCGGGCCGCCGGAACTCCTCGACCTGGATCTGGTGCACGTAGCTCCCGGTCATCGGGCCCTGGGCCTCGAAGGCGATCTCCGTCCCGCCGAGGTTCGGGGTCTTCGGCAGCGTGAACCGGGTGTCGAAGCCACCGATCGCGTTGACCGGCGCCGTGCCCTTGCCGATCTCGTTGCCGGTCGAGTCGATCACCTTGTACGACACCCCCGTCACCGCGCCGGCGAGGCCACCAACGTCGCCGTTCTTGCCGGGGTCGATCGTGCGCAGCCAGCCCTTCAGCGAGACCTCCTCGCCGGGCTTGTACATCTTGCGATCATCGACGACGTACCACGCGAGCTGCTTGGTTCGCGGCTGGCGGAACCAGCTGCCGCCCTCGCTCCAGAACCCGGCGTTCTCGGCGACGAACGCGACGTCGTCGCCCTTGCGCGCGACCAGGAAGTTCGTGCCCAGGTGCGTCGCGCCGCCCAGCGCGAGCGTCGCCATGCCGCGCTCGTCGGTCGTCCCGGTGATGCCATACGGCCGGATCTCGAGCGCCACGCCGGCGGCGTGCTTGCCGGTGTCGAGCTCGGTCGCGTAGGCGACCAGCTGATCGCTGTCGGCGTAGGCGTCGATCCCGAGCCGGGTCGACTGCACCCACGAGATCAGCCGCGGCGGCGGCGAGGTCCGGTCCGTCCACGGCGACGGCTCGACGATCGCGACGACGTGCCCGAGGCCGGTCGCGGCGAGCGCCGGCCCCAGCGCGACGTGGGTCTCGGCCAGCTGGTTCTTGCCGCCGCCGGTCGCGACCAGCTTGTCGTAGACCTTGCGGCCCGGGATCCGCGGCGGCTTGTCGTGGTTCCACAGGTTCCGCACCGCGACGCCGAACGCGTCGTAGTCGGCGGGGGTGACCGCGTAGAGCTGCACCTTGAGCTGGTCGTAGTTCGTGCTGAAGAAGTCGAGCGTCGGCTGCTTGGCGCTCGGATCGACGACGACCAGCCCCTCGGCGCCGAAGAACGTCGGGAACGCGTCGCCCACGGTCCACCCGAGCGGCGCGTCCTTGCCGAGCACCTGGCCGAACTCGTCGGCCACCTGGCCGGACACCACGACCTGGTAGCGGGTCCGCGCTGCCGTCATCCCCACCACCGACACCACGCTGCCGCCGGCAACGATCTTGACGCCGGGGATCGCCGGCGTGATCGCCAGCTGGCCGTCGTCGAACCGGTCGGGGTCGAGCGGGTTATTGAACTCGATCTGGAACGGCGTGCCGGGGTGGCACTCGCCGCCCCAGCCGCACTCCGCCTTCACGATCCGCAGCGGCGGGTACGTCGAGAACTGGAACGCCTGGGCCTGCTTGGTCCGGTTGGGCCCCTCGGCCGACGGCGTGCCGGCGCCGATCTCGACGTTGATCGTGGCGTCGGCGGGGAGCTCCTGCGTCGCGCGAAACGCGACCCAGCGGCCGTCCTGCTCCGCGGCCCGGGCGGCGTCGACGATCGACGCGAGCTGCTTGTCGCGCGCGAGCTCGGCGGCCTCGAGCATCCGGATCGGCTGGGCCTTGCCGCCGACCGAGACCGAGATCTTCGACAGCACCGCCTGCGGATCGATCTTCTGATCGAACAGCACGAACATCGGGACGTCGCGGTGCTGCGGCGAGCCGGCCGGGTAGTGCGAGACCAGCGCCGGCGGCGGCGTCTCGAACGTGAACTTCGCCGGCTGCTTGAGCGTGCCGCCGCTGGCGCTCTTCGTCCCCGCGGGGATCTCGACCGCGTACGTCGTCGCCTGCGGAAACCGCACCTGGGGGTCGAACAGGATCGTGCGGGTGCCGATCCACCGCCACCGGCCCCGGGGCTCGGGCGAGAGCTTGACCGGCGTCGTCGTCGCCGCCGCTTCTTGCGACGTGACGGCGACCATCGGCTGGCTGAACGTGACGCTGAGCTCGGGCGCCAGCGGCACGCTGCCCTCCGGCATGTACCGCACGACGCGGAGCTCGGCCCCGGCGGCGGTCCCGGCCGGCGGTGGCAACAGCTGGGCCGCCGGGGGTGGAAACGAGCCCTTGATCATCTGCCCGGTCCGCGGCGGTGGCAGCGCCTTGGCGCGCAGCGCGAAGCTCTTCTGATCCTGGGCCTGGGCGGCGATCGGCCTGGCGCGCGACAGCAGCGCGGTGGCCTCGGCCTCGGGCAGCGGCCTGGCCGGCGCGAGCTTGGCGTGGTCGAACGCCGGTGGTCCCTCTTTGCCGCTCGACACCCGCAGCTCGAGGCCGGCCGGCAGATCCTGGGTCTGCACCAGCGCCTGATCCGCGAGCCCCGAGCCACTGCCGGCCGGCGAGCTGGTCGTGCCGGCTCCCCGGCTGCCGCAGGACCCCGAGGCAAAGGAAAGCAGCGTCGCGAGCGCGAGGCTGCGAGTCGATGACGGGCGATGAACCTTCAAAGAAACCTCCACGAGCGCAGATCCCAACGCGCGACCCTGCCCCAAGCGCTACTTGCAAGCTCGCGCGCCGCTCTCCACAAAGCAAGCCAACCGCGCGTCATCCGCGGACCATCACGCCGCCCGTGAGGCGGCCATGGCGCAGCGGACGGCCTGCGGGCAGCTCAGTTGAGCGAGTGCGCGTCGAGCGCGTGGGTGAACAGCACGCTGCGGGCGACGATCTCGGTCGCCGACTCGTGCGTCGCGGCCAGGATCACCGGCGGTGCCACGCCGGCATCGAACGCCTCCTTCCAGCGCGCCGCGCACAGGCACCAACGATCCCCGGGCCGGAGCCCGGCGAACCCCGGCTGCGGGGCCGACAGGTCGTTGCCACGCCTGGCCGAGAATGCGAGGAACTCGGCGGTCATCTGCGCGCACACGACGTGACGCCCGACGTCCTGTTCGTCGGTCTCGCAGCAGCCGGTGCGAAAAAATCCAGTCATCGGCCGCGTCGAGCATGACTCCAGCGGCAGCCCGAGCAAGTTGCGCTGCGAGGAAGGTGCCATGCACACCACCATACCACCGCGCCTTGTCACCGCCGCGGCGCGCCGCTCGATCAATCATCAAGGCCCCGACAACTTCGACGTCCACGTACGTGCTCGCGCCGGGTCCGGGCGACCGCACGGGTCCCGCGGTGCCACGAGGATCTGATGGGCACCGTCGCAGTCGGCGTGTTCGACGGCGGCTGCCCAGGAGGTTCATCGGGACGATCGATCTCGACGTGGCCATCTTCCTGGGTGGCGTGATCGCGTGGCTGGTCAGCCGCGCGCTGGATCGTTCCGGCGCATCACCGGCGCGGCGCGACGCCTTCGAGCGCAGCGGCTTGCTCGACGCTCGGCTTCGTCGTGGTCGTGATGGTCCCGCGCGACGTGTGCTCACGTCGTAAGGAACGGAAGGTGGCCTAACGCTGCCCATCCTAGCTACGCGCACATCTTGAAGTGCAAGATCGTGCACAATTTCTGGGTGGGACAATTCCCTCATGGTCGGATGTCACCGCCTGCTAGTGAGCTTGATCTGCTGGATCAAACAGAAATGATCCACAGGCGCGGGGCTTGCTGTACCTTTTGAACATGACCCGCGCCCTCATCCTCGGATTCGTCTTGCTGACGGCTGCTTGTGGCCACAAGTCGTTCGAAAGCTTGTGCGCTAATCAGGTGCCGCCCCCCGTGGCCTGCAACACGGCCTGCGACCCCGCACCGGGCGCGCAGAACGCGTGCCCCGCCAACTTCCACTGCTCGGCCGACGGCAAGTGCGACACGCAGTGCACCCCGGCGGGAAACGAGTGCGGTAACGGCTACGCGTGCACCAGCGATGGCTTCTGCATGAGCGACGGCAAGGGCAGCGGTGATCCCCCCATCGATGCGGCCTGCCCGGCGGTTCACTTCACGGCCACGAAGACCACACCCTCGATCCAGCTGTTGATCGACCGCAGCGGCTCGATGAACGAAGACTTCAGCGGTAGAGACCCCACCAAGGCCGGTTCCGGGGCTATGCCGCCGTACAAGTTTCCCACCGAGCAAACTGCTCTCGTGGGAATGCAGGGCATCGTTACCCAGCTTCAGGACACGGTTTACTTCGGGGCTTCGATGTACCCGGGCGCCACATGCCTGGGTGTCTACCAGACGCCTCGCGCCAGGGGCAACGCCGCCGCGATCTCGGCACTGATGGCGGCACATCCACCTGGCGGCAATACCCCGACTTCAACCGCGATCGATTCGGTTGTCGCTGACTTCGCGGCGAATCCACCGCCGCCGGGATCTCCGCCTGTCATCGTCCTCGCGACAGACGGCCTTCCGAACGACTGCAACGGCAACAAAGCAAATCAACCGACCATTGATGCAACGAAGGCCGCCTTCGCAAAAGGTATCCAACTGTTTTTACTGTCTGTCGGCAACCAGATCGACGACACCTTCAAGAGGGACGTGGCGAACGCTGGCCAGGGCATTCAGAACGGTATGCCTGACGCGAAGGCCTACACCGCTACGGATCCCACCCAGCTCGCAGCTGCGTTCCAGGAGATCATCCGCGGTGTCGTGTCGTGCGATCTCAAGCTGACCGGTCAAGTCGACGCGACCGACGGCCAGGGCGGCACAGTCACCCTGAATGGCGTGACCCTGACCTACGGCACGGACTGGATCCTCGACCCCGACGGCATCACGCTCCACCTTCAGGGCGCTGCTTGTACCGCCCTGAAGGCGTCCGCCAACCCGGTGGTTGATGCGACGTTCGCGTGCGGCGCGGTGATCTTCTAGCCGGCAACCGGTCGAGCCAGCCAGCCGAACTCCCCCGGCGCAGGTCGCTACCGATCTGTGCTGCGTGAGAGCGGGCCGCCATCCCAAGCGCTCGCTGACCGCGATCGTAGGTCGCAGCGCCATCCACCACGCGGAAGCCCGCGCGAGCGTAGCGCCGACGCACGGTTGTGTTGGTTTCCGCCACGGTGAGCCGTAGCGCGGTGATCCGGCTCGACAGCACCACGCGCTCGGTGATGACGTGCGTCACGCGCTGGGCGCCGATCCGACGCCCGGATTGGCACTTACATGTGGATGATTCACTCATGGCGAATGCTCCCACCACGGCCTGATCTGGGGCCGCTCGGTTGATCAGCCGTGATCCACGGGCGAATTGCTTGCTATACCTGCCGGCATGACACGCGCCCTACTCCTTGGATTTGTCTTGCTGACGGTCGCTTGTGGCCACAAGTCGTTCGAAAGCTTGTGCGCCAATCAAGTGCCGCCACCCACGGCCTGTAACACGGCCTGCGATCCCTCACCAGCCGCGCAGAGCGCGTGCCCTGCCGGCTACCACTGCTCGGCCGATGGCAAGTGCGACACGCTCTGTACCCCGACGGGGAACCAGTGCGGTAACGACTACGCGTGCACCAGCGACGGCTTCTGCATGAGCAACGGCAAGGGCAGCGGCGATCCGCCGATCGACACGAGCTGTCCCGCGGTTCACGTCGCCGCGACGCCGACCACGCCCACGGTCGAGTTGCTGCTCGACCAGAGCGGCTCGATGACCGCGACCTACGGCAGCACGACGCGATGGAACGCGTTGCGTACCGCGCTGATCGATCCGACGACCGGCGTGGTCGCGAACCTGGCAAGCAAGGTCGTGTTCGGCGCGGCGCTCTACAGCGCCGTCGACAACAACAACGTCACCGTCGCGCCGTGCCCGAGGTTGACCACGCGGCCGCGCGCGCTCAACAACTTCACGGCGATCCAGCAGCTGCTCTCTGGCGCGAATCCGATCCAGGATACCCCGACCGCCGAATCGATCGACGCGATCCGCACCGACTTCGCCGCCAATCCGCCAGCGCAGGGCTCGCCGCCGATCATCGTGCTCGCGACCGACGGCTTGCCCGACACCTGCGCGACCCCCAATCCCGCGAACCAGACCCAGCAGGATGCCGCCAACCTCGTCACCGTGATGGCGGCGCAAGCCGCGTACACGGCCGGGATCAAGCTGTTCTTCCTGTTCGTCGGCGACGCAGCGCAGGCGGGCACGCACCCGCAGCAGATGGCCAACGCCGGCGCCGGCCTCGATCCGGTCACCGGCAGGGCACCGTTCTACGTTGCCACCAACCCCGCGCAGCTGACGGCGGCGTTCAACGCCATCGTCGGCGGCGTGCTGTCGTGCGATCTCAAGCTCAACGGCCAGGTCGGTGCCGGCGACGCCCCGAGCGGCACCGTCACCGTGAACGGCACGAACCTAACCTACGGCACCGACTGGACGCTCGATCCCGACGGCACCACGATCCACCTCCTCGGCACCGCCTGCACGATGTTGAAGGCCACGGCGGCCGCGACGGTCGATGCCTCGTTCCCGTGCGGCACGGTGATCCTCTAGGACGCCGGCGCAAGGAAGCTGCGCCCGCGTCCTGGGGCCCCGGCGCGGGTCGACTGACTGATCCGCGCTACCACAGGAGCGGGCGCGCCATCCGGAGCGCTCGCTGGCCGCGATCGTAGGTCGCAGAGCCCTCCACCACGCGGAAGCCCGCGCGAACGTAGAGCCGCTGCGCGGCCGTGTTGGATTCCGCCACGGTGAGCCGTAGCGCGGTGATCCGGCTCGACGGCGCGACGCGCTCGGCGACGTCGATGACGTGCGTCAGGAGCTTGGCGCCGATCCCACGGCGCTGAAACGCCGGCAGCACGGCGAGCGCGAGCAGATCGGCGATGACCTCGGCGCCGGGGTTGGTCGCGGCGCCGGGGTTGGTCGCTTCCGTGTAGAAGCCGAGCATCGCGAACGCGCGACCCCGGCCATGGAGATCGTAATCGATCCAGGCGAGCACACCGGGCTGCTCGAGCCACGATGGCAGGATGCGCGTGTAGTCGCCGAGGTCGCGATAGGCCTGGGCGCCGGTCGCGATGATCCACGGACGGTCCGCGACCTCAGCGCGACGGATCACGACGACACCGCAGCGCAGGACTAGCCGGCGAACCCGCCGCCCTGCACATCGCTGTCACGCGTGCGAGGAGCGGACGGGGCGGCAGCGGCCGGTTTGCGTTGCGGCAGCGCGCTCATCGAAGAAGGAGAGACCGCCGCGCGCAGCGTGGCGGCGGTGTCATGGGGCAGCGCGGTGCCGGCCAGCGTGCGCAACGTGTAACGGCCCGGCGACGTGCGCACGAACAGCGACGTCTCGCCCTTGCGCTTGATATCCATCGAGAGGTCGCGCGCGACCACGGTATCAGGAGTCTTCGACTTGCTCGGCAGGCGCACACCAGCTCGCTCCACGATCTCGCGGACCGACATCGGTACCGCTGTCTCGCGCAGGATCTCTTCCACCACAGCAAGCGTAGTCATGACCGTCGTGCCTCCCTCGAGAAAAACGTTGCGTTCGGAGCGTCGAGACGGTGGCCATCCTAGCGCCGCGAGCCTCCGGAACCAGTCTTGACATCAGTTTTTTTTCGACGACCACGCACGACGCACACCGCGCTGGATCCCCGTTGAATTTTTCCTGGATCTCGGCTGCCACCGCCGGCTGGTTGCACGTGTCGCACCATGAGCAGATGCTCTCGCCGGGGCGCCCCGTGCCCGGGAGGATTCATGTCGTTCGGCATCATTGAAGTCATCACGCTGCTACTGGGAATGGCCGGCTTTGGGTTGCAAGCCAACCCGAAGGCCCCGACCGCGGATCAGTCATTGCAGTACGCCCTCGCCGACGCGGATATCGTCGCGCACCTCGATGCAGCGAGCGTGGTCCCCGGGAACTACCGGCTGCTGGGGCTGCTCGCCGATCAGCCGCAGATCAAGGCCTCGCCCGAGCTGCAGAAGCTGGTGCGCCAGGTGATCGGGGAGATCGAGGGCGCGCGCGGCATGGCCAAGATGGCGACCGGCATCGATGTCACGACCGACATCGCCGACGCCACCGGGTTCTTCCGCATCGTGCCTCGATCGGAGCCGATCTTCGTGGTCGCGGTGCACGGCCGATTCACGCCCGGCAACCTCGACAAGATCGCGAAGCTCGCGGGTTCGCCGGCCACCCGGCTCGGCGCCGGCATGATCGTCGAGCCCGGTCCCCACGAGCCGGCGATCGCGCTCACCAAGGACGGCGTGATGCTGCTCGGGACCGCCGACCTCGTGCGCGACCGGCTCGGCGATGGCTGGAAGCCGCCGGCCCACGACGCGGCCACCAACCTCGGCTACCTCGCCGACGTGCTCAAGGCCAGGCCGGTGTTCGCCGTCGTGCTGACGATGTCGCCGGCCGCGCGCGGCGAAGCCCTCCAGCACCTCGGCCCCCAGGGCTTCGCGGCCGACATCATCACGCGCCACAAGGCGGCGGCGTTCTCGATTTTCCACGACGGCATCGGATGGACCTGGGTCGACAGCTCGCAGGCCGGCGTCGACGCGATGGAGCTGGTGTCGAGCGGCGTGCTCGACGTGCTGCGCGCCGCGCAGATCGCGCCGCGCGGGATCGGCAAGATCGCGATGGGCGCGATCGATTCGTACCGCGGCATGAACGCGCAGGTCGATGACCTGATCAAGCACAAGGCCGACATCATGAAGCTCGTCGAGACCTACACGGGCGACGGCACCTTCAAGGTCGTGACCGACAAGAACCCCAAGACGATGCGGCTCAACGTGCGCGCGACCGGCAAGACGGTCAGCGAGGTCCTCCCGTTCGGCCTGGTGCTCCCCGGCGCCGTCATCGGATTCTTGACCTTGCGGGCCGACGCGACGACGGTGGAGTCGCCGGTGATGGTCGAGCCGACCCGGCCGGCGCCGGGCGGCAAGCCCGCGACCAGCAAGCCGCCGGCCCAAAGACCGCCGGCCGCAAGGCCGCCGGCCCCAAGGCCGTAGCCCGCTCGCGCGTGATCCGCGCGTGGGTTGCGCGACCTCGGCGAGGAGCCCGACGGCGAGTTTTCGGCTACCCTGTGGCGGCTTGCCGTCGACGCGCGCGCTCATCCACGCTCCGTGGTCGGCCTCCAAGGTCGGAACGGCGCTGCGTTGCCCGAGGCTGTTTCACTTCAAGTACGTGCAAAAAATTCCAGAGCCCGAGGTCATGCCCGAGGCGCGGATCGGCAAGGCGATCCACAAGGCGCTCGAGCAGACGCTGATGGGCACCCCGCTCGCCGAGGCGACCGCCCAGGTCCGCGCCGAGCTGCCCAGCGAGACCGAGCAACGCAGGTTCGATGCGCTCGCCACCGGCATCCCGGCGTTCACGAGCCGGCTCGGGCAGTTTCGCAAGCGGCGGCGCGTGGCGCGCCAGCTCGTCGAGTACTCGCTCGCCGTGCGCGAAGATCTATCCACGACGCAATTCTACAGCGGAGATGCGTACTACCGCGGCGTCCTCGATCTCGGCTACCTGTTCGAGGACGACTCCCTCGCCCTGGTCGATCACAAGACCGGCCAGCGCATCCCCGGCACTTCGATCGCCGATCAGCTCGAGGGCTACGCGGTGCTCGCGGCGGCGGCGTTCCGGCACGTCCGGACGTTCTGGCTCGGCCTCCACTGGATCGCCGAGCGCGCCGTCGAGTGGAGCCCGGCGGTGTCGCCCGAGACGATCATCGACCGCCTCGTCCCGGATCTGTTCGATAATATCGAGGCGGCGGCGCTCGCGATCGACGATGGGCCGCGCCCCAATCCCGGGTCGTGGTGCGATCGCTGCAGCTATCGCGAGCTCTGCCCGGCGAGCCGCGAGCTACGATACGAGCCGGTCGAGTATGACGAAGATGACGAAGATTAACGAACGCCTCGCGCTGGTCGAGCGCCAGCGCCGCTTCGAATGGGAGCTCGCCCGCGAGGTGCACACCCGCGCCGCCGCCCACTTCGTCACCGGCAAGACCCACGATCTGCTCAACCTCGTGCAGATCATCCAGCTCGCGTCGCTCGAGCTGGCGGTGCGCTGCGGCGAGGCCGCCGGCGAATTCATCGACGAGCTCACCCGGACGGCCGAGGGCGCGAAGCACCAGCTCGCCGAGCTCATGGCGGCCGCGCGCCCCGAGGCCGTCGTCGTGCCGGGCGCCCACGTCGGCGCGGCGATCACCTCCGCGGTCGAGACCGTCCGCGCCGCCTCGACGATCGCCGTCGACCTCCACCTCACGGTCCAGGCCGAGGTCACCACGCGGTGCTCGGCCGCCGAGCTCGAACACGTGATCTACGGCCTCGCGCTCGACGCCGTCGCGCTCGCCGCCGCCGGCGAGCCGCCGGCGAGCCCGATCGAGCTGTTCGTGCGCGAGCGCATCATCGATGGCAGGCCGTGGCTCGAGATCGTCCGCGGCGCGCGGGTCACGGCCGCCGGCGAGCACTTCGATCTACGCGCGGTCGAGGCCATCGCGATCAAGAACGGCGGCGAGCTCGCGCGCAGCGAGCGGCGCGGCGGCGGCACCGAGCTCGTGGTCGCGCTGCCGGTGATCGTGGCCCCGGGGTAGCCCGGACCCTCCCGCGCTAGCGACGCCAGCGCAGGATCCGCTGCGGCCACGCGGGCATGCCGTCGCCGCGGAGCTTGCCGGCATCGCGCGCGACGAGCTTGGCGATCGTGACGAGCCGGGCGTGGAGCTCGTCGGGCGCGCCGGTCGGTGCCAGCTCGACCCGGCCGTCGTCGCCGAGCGTCGCCACCCCCGTGAACGCGGCGTCCTGCGTGTAGATCGCGACGCGATAGCGCGCGCGGGATCCATCGCCGGTGCCCTCGCCCGGCGATGCCTCGCGCTCGAGCAGGTAGCGCGCGCCGTCGGTCGGGTGCAGGTCGCGGTTCATGCGCGCTACTCGCCGAGATCGGCGGCAAACCGGTTGGTCACCGCGGCGGCATTGCCCCACTGCGACTTCTTCCACTCGACGTTCCAGCTGCGCAGGAGCCACATCGGATCGAGCAGCAGGCGCGCGCCGACCTCCGAGGTCGCCTTGCCCCACAGATCGCTGTGCTCGCCGGGATCCTTGGCCAGATCATAGAGCCGCGGCGTCTGGGTGCCGACCAGCCTCAGCTTCCAGTGGCCGATCCGCCCGCCGTGGCTGTTCTCGTACTGCGACGAGAACGACATCAGCGGATAGCCCCCGGCGCCGTTGGCGAGCGCCACCAGCGACATGCCCTGCCACTCGGGATCGGCCGCCACGCCGAGCACGTCGGCGACGGTGGGCACGATGTCGATCCCCTCGGTGCCCTCGGTGATCCTGACCGCCGGGAACGCCGCCGGCCAGTGCACGAGCAGCGGCACGTGGAGCAGGGTCTCGCGCTCCGAGCCGCCGTGACCGACCCGGCCGTCCTCCCACTGCTCGTCGCCGTGATCGGCGGTGATGATCAGCATCGTCTGATCCCACAGGCCCCAGCCCTTCAGCTTCTCGATCATCTGGCCGATCAGATCGTCCTGGTAGCTGACGTTGGAGTCGTACAGCGCGCGGACGTGATCCTTCTCGCGGTCGGTCAGATCCTTGGGAAACCCACCCGGGCCATCGTCGCCGAGCTCGGCCGCGAACCGGCCCTTGTAGCCACCGTCGTACCTGTCGAGCCACGGCTGCTTCGCGCGCCACGTGACGTGGGTGTCGATGAAGCCGAGGTAGAGGAACCAGGGCTGATCCTTCTTCGGGGCGACGAACAAGAACCCCTTGTCCATGATGTCGGCGCCCTTGAGGCCGAGGCCCTTCTCGATGTGGTTCACGTACTTGTCCCAGCCCGAGCCGAAGCCGCGCGCGGGCCGGATGTAGCCGTTGCCCGAGGCGCCGGCGACGAACTTGCCGGCCTTCTTCGCCACCTCGTCGATCGTCACCCACTTGTCGGGCAGGTGATCCTGCATCGCGATCGCCTTGTGCTTCGCGAGGTAGTTCGAGGTCCACATCGACGCGTGCGAGACCTGCGACTCGTTGCCCTGGACGTAGTTCGCGGTGAACAGCGTCGACGATTCGGCGAGCTTGTCGAAGTTCGGCGTCTCGGGCCGCGCCTTGGGGGTAAACGTCCGCACGCGATCCGCGCGCAGCGAGTCCATGACCACGAACACCACGTACCTGGGGGCCTCGCCGCGCCTGGGCACCGCCATCTCGCCCGGCACCGCGAGCACCGCCTTCGACAGCGCGGCGCTCGCGCAGCCGGTGGTCTCGAGATCGAGCCGGGCGGCCTTGCCGGCCAGCGCGGCCAGATCGATCGCGGAGCCCGTGCCGGTGAGCTTGCCCTCGGCCGTCGCGCCATCCTCGGCCGTCGCGAGCACGTTGACCGTGCAGCTGCCGTCGGACAGATCGCCGGTGAGCTTCGCCTTGTCGGGCACGGCCACGTACCAGCTCATCTGGCCATCCTTGGGCAGGATCAACGCCTTCTGCGCCGGATCGTAGAACACCGTCGAACCGTCGTCGCCGACCGGGGTCGCCGCGCCGATCTGGAGCCACGCGACCTCGACGCCGGACGACTTCATGAACAGCTGCAGCGCGTTCTCGCCCTCCTTGAGCTGGCCCGCGGGGACGCCGAGCTCGACGGTCGACCAGCCCGCGGTGAGCTTGCCGTTGATGTCCTTGTTGTCGTTGACGCGCAGGCTGACGGTGGTACCGGCCGGCGCGAACGCGCGCAGCCGGACGCTTCCGTGCCCGGCTTGCGCCGCGGTCAGCGGCACGAACACCGTGCCGGTCTTGCCGGTGAGCCGCGCGACCTTGACGTCGCCCTCGGCCTGGCGCAGCTCCCACGCCTTCTTCGATCCGCCCTTCATCACGTTGGCGAACCGCACGTACTTCGCGAACCCGGCCGAGCCCGCCGGGACCACGAGCCCGCCGCCGCGGGTCAGGTGCGCCGACAGCCGGTTATCGATGAGCGAGTAGACCGCGCGCTCGGGGCCACGGGCCGCGGCCGGCGCGGGTGGCTTGCCGGGCCTGGGCTCGGCCGGAGCCACCG
>JAUKWE010050482.1:0-18494 GCA_032356425.1 Cumathamnion decipiens | reverse complement strand
CCGCCAGGTGAATCTGCGCCTCGGGCTCGCCGTGGAGCAACTCGGCGCGGCCTAGCTCCAGCGCACCCTGCGTGGCGGTCACCTCCTCACGCTGCCGGGCGATACGGGTCTGCATCGTCGCGATGCACAGAAGCAGGACAACCCCGAGCACCGCGGCGAGCGTCACGAGTGAGCCCTGGACCCGCCGGACCCGCCGCGCGCGCCGCTGGCTCGCTGCGATGAACGAGCACACGAGTTCGCTGAGCCCCTTCGAGGGAGCGTTTGCAAGGACGTCAGGTCCCAACAGCAGGCCAGGCGCCCGACCTCCGTCGTCCCACTGCTGCGCCGCAGAACGGATCTGCTCGCGCGGACTCTTGCGCAGCGCCGTGCACAGCTCCGATGCCAGCCCCAGCGCGGTACCATGTCGATCCTCCGGACTCCTGGCGAGCGCACGCTGCAGGACCCGGTCGAGGTCGGGCGAGAAGTCACCGCCGAGCGGCGGCACCGGTGCGTCGGAGGTGACTGGCACTCCGGCCAAGATCTCGTAGGCGATGACACCGAGCGCATGGATGTCGGCGGCCTGGGAGCCCGTTCCCGCATCGTTGCTGGTAAGCTGGTCGAGCCCGAAGCCGAGGAGCTTGGGGCACAGCCGGCCTGCGCTCTCGAGCACCATCACCTTCGATGGCTTCAGGGCGCGATGCACGATCCCGCGATCATGCGCGGCCTGCACTGCCTGTGCGACGCATTCAAAGAACGGCACGAACTGGTCGGGTGGCATCGGCCCGTGTGTCGCCAGCCACTGATCGAGCGGGACGCCATGGACCAGCTCCGTCGCAACCCAGAAAAGTCCTGTCTCTTCGCTAACTCCGAAGGAGTAGACATGCGCCGCGTAGGCATGCTGGAGCTTCGCCTCCTCCATCAAGCGTTGCAGCGCGACGTCGTCGGGCTGCTGGTGCAACACCCAGACGACCACGTCGCGCTTGAGGAACCGCTGTTCACCGCGGTACACGTCCCCCTCGCCAATCCGCTCGCACAGAACGTACTCCCCCACCGTAATTCCACAGAGGTCTTGACCTGCTGGCATCGGCTCCTCGGGAGCCATCATACACTCGCCGGCCAAGCGCTGTCTCCGCCGCAGCACGCTTGCCGCATGGCAGCATCGGTGCTGAAGAAAGAACGATGCTGCCAGGCGCGTCCATCGTCAGGCGCGCCACAGCGGCCCGCCCCGGCGTGCGGCTGGCGTCGCCATCTCCGGCGGCCCTCGCGGTCGCGCCTGGCGCGACGTCCCTCGCCAGGTCCCACCCCGGCCGCTTCGAGCAGGCGGCCGGTGGAGCCGCGCCGATCATCGTCGACATGGCAGCATCGTTGCTGCTGGAAGACCGATGCTGCATGCGCGCTGGGCGAACGAAGGCTCTCCGGGCCTCGCCCCGGTATCGCGGCGTCTTCTCGGTGCACGGCGCGGCCACCGGACGCGTGCGCGTCAGCCTGCCGCCAGCACCGAGGTTGCCACGTGGCACCATGTTCCTCGATCAGGCCGCCTATCTAGCGTGACCAGTTGCACGAGCTGTTCATCGCCGGGCAGCCAGCGCGGGCTGAGCTGCCTGCAACGGCTAGAGCGGATCACGATCCCCGCCGCACGACGGCGAAGATCGCCACGCCGAGTGGAGCACGATCCCGCTCTGGACCTCTCAGTACGGCAGCAGGTCCAATGCAGCGAGCCGATCGCGCATGGAGCGCTCGCAAAATCGGGTCTAAGGAGCCCGGCACCGATGTGCTACCGTTCGGCGGCGCTGGCCTGACCGTCCCGGCCCAACGAGCGCCTCCGGTGAGATCCATGGCATCGGGAGCGCGGAACGACCGCGCTGGCGCTGGTCGGCGGCATGATGCGTCTGCCCAGCTCACGCGGAGGTGCAACGTCGCGGCGGCGGCGATGGTCGCGTGCCGTTCTTCGAGCGCCTCGCCCAGGGACGCTGTGCCGGATCCAGCGATGGTCGGTGCCAACGACGTCGATGCCGGGCTCGACGTTGCCGACGACGCAGTCATGGTGGTGGAGCCGGTCGCCGATCACGGCGTAGGTGGCGATCTCGAGAACTTGGAGAGGCCGAAGCGGCCCAGGTGCTAAAGTAACGATGTGATGAGCGCAGCCAAGACGCCGACGAAATGCCTTTCCTGCGAAGGCATGCTCAACGGCTCGATCGAGCACGTCTTCCCTCAGGCGCTTGGCGGGACCAAGACGAGCCGCAACCTGTACTGCGGTGTTTGCAATCTCCGCCTCGGTACCGATGTGGACGCGCCGTTCGTCAAGGACTTCGAGTTCGCAACGACCGTGCTGAACGTAAAGCGAGATCGCAGTCAGCCACCGACGCTCAAAGTCACCACGGCCGACGGTCAGAAGATCTATCTTGGGCCAGGTGGCGTGCCGTCGCCGCAGGGACCGTCTCCCACCGTGATCGAAGAGCGCGATGGCAAGAAGCACATTACGATTACTGTGCCGGCAGATCGGCCGGAGCTTCATGGGCACATGCTTGCGAAGGTCGCCAAGGAACTGGGAATTGATGTTGCTGTTCTTGGGGAAGGCACCATGTCGCTCAGGTCCACCTCGGTCGGTACCCTCTACGCGACGGTTTCGATCGGTGGACCGAGCCAGGATCGAGCTGTTGCCAAGATCGCACTGGGCTTCTTGGCTCTCGAGATTGGTGACGACGTCTTCTCCGAGCCTTTTGCCGCGCTTCGCCTAGCGGCGGTCCTAGGCAGGGAGGCCCGGGCCTGGCCGCGACCGCCGTTCCGGGCAGTCGCCGCGACGATGCTTCCGGAGACTGACGGCGTGCAGCACCGTGTTCTCATCTATACGACCGGGAGCGAGACATGGGCGCATGTCGAGGTGTACGGCACCCTTGGGTATGCAGTACTCCTCGCCGAGATCGCCGATGCGAGGTTCGCGTCTCCGTATCTATGGGTGCAGAACCCGACGACAGGAGCATCTGGCGAAGGCCGTGAACCAGGGACACCGGTGCCGACACCCGTGCGCGCGCACGTCGAACTGGACAAGAACGACTTTGCAGGCCTGATTAGGACCTGGCGCCGGGTTGGTCGCGATGTCGCTTTCCGGCGCACGATAGAGCAGGAAGTCGCAATCGCGTTGGCTGGGCTCGGCGAGGGTGAAGAGATCACCGAAGCGTGCATCGATGGGCTAAATCGGCGGATCGCGGAACGTTTGGTTGCCTTACAGGACTCGAACGGGCCGCTCAATCTGTCTCGACCGATCGTGAGCCAAGACGAACTCAAAAAAATTCGACGAGCTTTACGCGCGGTGCCGGGATCGCGGCCGAAGTAATCCGTTGATGCTGGTCTCACTCGTGGCCGACTCAGCTCCTCGACGTGCCGGCTGGGTCGCCTGCTTGGCCGGGGTGCGGCCACCTCCAGATTTCTGCGGCCATCGCCGGATGGTGCAAGATCATCACGGATGGGGCCGACGGTACGGCGCGGCTGTGGGACGCCGTAACCGGTGGCCCTCGATAATCAGGCCCGCTTCGTAACAGCATGGTCCCGATCAGGGGCGGCCACCAAACCGAGCCCGCAGCCGCTCCTCTTCGGACTGCAGGTTCGGATCGCCCGGGTGATCCTGCCGCCAGGCATCGATCACTTCGAAAACCTTCGCCGCGTTGTCCAATCGTTCCCAGTTCAACGCGAGCGCCCGGTAGATGTCACCTCGAAGTTTCTCATGGTCCTTAACAGGTACCGCGCTCTGAAGCCCGGCCTCCAGATGGTTCTGCGCCACCCTGATGGCCTCGACTGCCTTTTCGCGGTGGAGCCCGCCAGCCAGTTCTTTTGCTAGCCGACCCTTCGCATACCCGGCGTAGTAGTGCAGCAGCGGATTTGTCGGGAGCCGTTCCAACCCTTTCTCAGCGGCCTGAAAGGCACCAGTCCATTCTTCTTGGTCAAGCTCCATGCGGATCCAGTGCTTGTACATTTCCTTGTCTTTGCACTTGAGTTCGTATGCGCGTTGAAAGCGCTCCCTGGCGTCGGTACGCCTCGGTGGTCGCCAGGTTTTGTAGACGAAACCCAGGTGGCCGAGCAGGCTTACGTCGCTTGGATGCTTCTCGAGTCCCGTTTTTAGGATGGATTCAGCCTCTTCCTGCCCATCACCGCGGACGAGGAGGACGGCTTTGCGACAAAGAGCGCCCACTTCCGCCTGTCCCTGTCGTAGTCGAACCTCACCGCTGATGGCCGCATGCGCACCCTGGATCCGCCTCCAGAGATCGGTCTTCTTCATCACACTCTGAACCAGTGCACGTGTATTGACACCGACGTCGTACCTGTCCTCGCCGTCGATAAGCTGCGGCTTGGGGACTAGAAAGAGCTTCTGTAGTTCTCCTAACGACGCGGCCAATGTCTCGCGATTCTGACCAGTAAGCGCCTGTAGCTCACCATGGCTAACTGCACGCGGTTTGATGCATGCGGCCGTGAGTACCTCCCGTGCGGCTGTTGAGAGCTTCTCGAGTTCGCGGCCAAGAGCATACCGGCGGGCTTCGTCGCCAGAGCGAATTGTCCATTCCTGGATCGCCTGATTCGAAGGCATTACTGCCACGAGGCGGATTAGATCTTCGAGATACAGAGGCGATCCCCCGGTGGAATCGATCAGTTGCTTGAACAGGGCTGCATTCAGCCCCTTGGTATCCATACCGAGCAACTCGTATCGCGAGCGGATGAACACTTCCGCATCTTCCCGCGAAAGTCCCGCGACGTGCGTCACTGTGTGACCGAGCCCGAGAATCATTCTGCGGGACGTGAGAAGCACCTTGGACTTCGTCTGCGGAACGGAGATCGTGAAGAACTCGATGGCATCCTCTCCGGATCCCTCGAGTGAGTCGATATCATCTACGACCACGAGGGCAGGGAATGAATCGAACAGCTTGAGCGCAAGAGCACGCTTGGTCTCGAGCGGCGAATCCGCCTCCTCTTGCCAGCCGAGCAGCATGAGCAATCGCGACAGAGCGCTATCGAGATCGAAGAAGTCGGGATCCTCGATCGGGATCACGTGGCCATCTTCGAACCGGCGAGCCTTCGCACTTATCCACATGACGAGTTGGAATGGCTCCGGCGCGGTCCGTCGAATCTCCTCAGCAAACGCGTATGCAAGGGCTGATTTCCCGAGACCTCCTGCCCCAACAACGGCCCACCGGCGGCTCAAAGGATCGTCGAACCAGCGGAGGAGTTGTTGCAACTCCTCCGTCCGGCCGACGAAACGGACGACGATCGCCTCACGACCTGGAAGGCGATCTTCAAGAGGCTGTCGGTCGTCACCCGGTTCGGCGCTCCCAGACCGACCGGCCAACTTGGAGGCGAGTTCCTGCACCCGGGCGGCTTCAAGTCTAGCGAGTTGGGTGAGCACACGACGAGCGCAGTCCAGCAAGACGAAAGCGTCCTCGAATGAAAGATCAGCCTCGGCGGGATGCGAAAGAGGGTCCCGGAGAGCCTTGATGTTCTGCATCCACCCGAGAAGCGCCTTCTTGGCCTTTTTTCGATCGTCCTCGCTTCCACCTTGGTTGGGGATCAGGTGCTCAGCGTAGGCGTCGAACAGATTGAAGAAGTGGTTCACCCCCAGGATGTCGAGGTCGTCAGCAAGGGGCGATTCGAGTTCCCCAGTCCGCCGCCGTTCCTCCGCAGCTGCCTTGATTGTGTCCCATTCCTTCAAGAATGGGCGCTTGGCCTTTTCGATGTAGTCGGTCGGGAAGGCGCGCTTGAGGTACGTCCGAATGTGGTTAAGCACCGCGTTTCGGTAGACGCGCTGGATCCCTTCGTAGCAAAGCGTGAGGTTGGCGACCTGGCTGCTCATCTCTCCTCTTGACCGGCAGTTGGCATCCCGTTTGTGCGCGTGAACGGGTGATAGTATCACGCGGGTGCCGACCCGCGCTCGCTCGATTGATAACGCCTGCAACTCGCAATGTGCTCGACCTTGCAAGGCGTCGCTTAGCGTGTGGTTGCGGCGAGAGGTCATTCCTTCAGGCACCTGATTCGTGCCGTAGAGACGTCCACTAAGTTGCTTGGAGCCGACGGCCGGGTTTGAACCGGCGACCTATGGTTTACGAAACCATTGCTCTACCACTGAGCTACGTCGGCAGGGGGAGGGACGCAGTTTCTACAGCAAGCTCGGGATGATCGCAAGGGACATGGAGGTGGGCGACCCGGCTACGCAAGTGCGGCGAGGAGCGCGATGAGCTCGCGCCGCAGGGCTGCCGGATCGCGCGTCGCGATCCAGGTCGCTTGCGCGCCAAGAAGGCCGCACAAAATCGCATCGAGGAAATCGCGCGCGGTTTGATCGGCGCCTTCGCGAGGGTGCGCGAGCGTTCGCGTCGATCCACTCCCATCGCCCTCTTCTGGCTTCGTCGATCCACCTGGATCCGCTTGGATCCTATCGGAATCATTAGCATTACGAAACCGTTGCTCTACCACTGAGCTACAGCGGCGTGGTGAGGGGTAACTGGTACCCGAGACAGGCGAATCGTGCAAGTGGTCAAGCCGGGAACTGGTCAGCGGCGGGCCCGGCCGGCGGAGGCCGCGGCGACGAACGGAGCGAGGGACGCCCCGGTCCAGGCCGCCCGGATGACGGCGACGGCGTTGGCGCCGGCGGCCGTGGCGAGCTCCGCGCGGTCGGGCGAATCGATGCCGCCGACGGCGACCAGGGTCGCGCCGCCGTGGGGCCAGGCGAGGGCGGCCTCGCCGAGGGGCGTGACGCCCGGCTTCGACGGGGTGGACCAGATCGGGCCGAGCTGGATCAGATCGGCCCGGTCGGCGTCGCCGGCGCCGGCATCGAGCGGGGCCGCGTGGCGCGAGACGCCGAGCATCAGCGCGGGGGCGAGGGCGCGGGCGTCGGTGATGGCGATGCCGCGCTCGGGGAGGTGGATGCCGGCGGCGCCGGCGGCGAGGGCGACGTCGACGCGATCGTTGACGATCACGGGCGCGAAGGGCTGGGCCGCGCGCACCAGCGCCAGGAGCGGGCCGCCGTCGAGGTCCTTCTCGCGGACCTGGACGGCCACGCTGCCGGGAGGGCAGCCGCCGAGGGCACGCGCGACGGCCTCGCCGAAGCTGCGCGCGATCGCGGTCCAGTCGCCGGCGGCGAGCAGCTCGGCGGGCACCATGAGCCGCCGATCGGTGATCGCGACGACGCGCAGCTCGCGCAGCATCTATTCGATCAGCTGGGTGGTCGGCGACGAGGCGTTGGCGTGGTCGCGGCGCGGCATGCGGCCGGCCAGGAACGCCTTGCGGCCGGCGTCGACGGCCAGGCGCATGGCCTCGGCCATGAGGACCGGCTTCTTGGCGCCCGCGATGCCGGTGTTCATGAGGACGGCGGTGCAGCCGAGCTCCATGGCGATCGCGGCGTCGGAGGCGGTGCCGACCCCGGCGTCCACGATCACCGGCACGGTGAGGTTCTCTATAATGAGGCGGATGTTGTGGGGGTTGCGAATCCCCAGGCCCGACCCGATCGGGGCGGCGAGCGGCATCACGGCCAGGCAGCCGGCATCCTGGAGCCGCTTGCAGGTGACCAGGTCGTCGGAGCAGTAGGGCAGGACCTGGAAGCCGTCCTTGACCAGGCGGTGGGCGGCCTCGACGGTGGCCGTGTTGTCGGGAAACAGGGTCTTGGGGTCGCCGATGACCTCGAGCTTGACCAGCTCGTCCATGCCGAGCTCGCGGGCCAGGTGGAGGGTGCGGATCGCCTCGTCGGCGGTGTAGCAGCCGGCGGTGTTGGGGAGCAGCAGGTACTTGGTTCGATCGATCGCGTCGAGCACGGTCTGCTTGCTCGAGAGATCGACGCGGCGCAGCGCGACGGTCACGATCTCGGCGCCCGAGGCCGCCAGGGCGTCGCGGGTCTCGTCGTTCGACGCATACTTTCCGGTGCCGACGATGATCCGCGAGCGGAACGTCTTGGCGCCGAGCGTCCAGGTATCACTCATCTCATCCTCCTCCGACAAAGGTGACCACCTCGAGATGATCGCCGGCGGCGAGCACGGTGGACAGGTGCAGGGCGCGCGGCACGACCTCGCGGTTGCGTTCGACGGCCACCGGCCGGCCGGCGAGGCCGAGCTCACGGATGAGGTCCGCCACCGTGGTCCCTTCGTTCACTTGCCGGGCCTGGCCGTTGATCATTATGTCGAGCTGGACCGACATCGCGGCAAACCTACCACCATGCCCCCGGGGTCGCTTGCCCCAGGGCAGAACTCCTCGGATCGGCTTGACGCATGCCGCCAGGTGTGAGGATCACGACATTTTCGCCTTGGTTTTCCACCAGACTGTGAAGTAACAGGTACACTGTTACAGTGTGGGATATCCGACAAGTGACTGAAATCGCGTTCCGGACCCGAGATCCCGATCACGGGCACGCTCCTTGTAGAGAAGTACACCCACGGTAGGTCGTCACCCCTAGGAGTTTTGCTTTATGACGCTAGGAATCGCACGTCCGGTCATGTCCCCTGCATCGCTACCCACCCTGCGGTCATTAGACCCGCGCAATGGGGGTGAGGATCCTGCCCGGATCAGAGCCACGATCGCCCGGGCACCATTGTTCGCCGCGCTGCCGATCACGGCGATCGAAGATCTGACGGCACGCGTCAGTGTTCGCAAGGTTCCGGTGGGGTCGGCGGTGGTGGCGCAGGATGAACCAGGCGACGCGATGTTTGTCATCATGTCGGGCCGCATCAAGGTCGTGATCTTCGGCGAGAGCGGCCGTGAGGTCACCCTCTCGCTGCTCCGCACGGGGGACTCGTTCGGCGAGATGTCGCTGTTCGATCAGTCGCCGCGCTCGGCGCACTGCCTGGCGATCGAGCCGACCACGCTGCTCGTGCTGTCGCGCGACGATCTCATGCGCCACATCCAGACCCATGCCCGGACGGCGCTGAACCTGCTCGGCGAGATGGCGCGCCGGTTGCGCCGCGCCGACGAGACGATCGCGCAGCTCGCGCTGTGCGACGTCAACGAGCGCTTGATCCACCGCCTGGTCGGGCTCGCCCGCGAGGAAGGCGCCTCGGGGCCCGATGGGCTGGTGGTCCGCCGCCGCCCGACGCAGCAGGAGCTCGCGAACATGATCGGCAGCTGCCGCGAGACGATCTCTCGCGCGTTCAACCAGCTCGCCCGTGATGGCCTGATCATCCCGCGCGGCCGGTCGCTGGTGGTGACGCCGGCGCTGATCGAGCGCGCCGAGAAGAAGAAGGCCGCCTGACCGCCGGCCGTTGATCGATCTGGGCCGCCGACCTGGGGCCGCCGACGAACCGCCTGGTCGGCTTGACATGCGGGGGGATCCAGCAGTTGATCGCGTCGCATGCAGTCGTCGACGATGATCCGGCGCACCCGCGTCGAAGTCGACCTCGCCGCGATCGTCGGCAATGCACGCACGGTCCGCGCGCTCACCAGCACCGACGTGTTCGCGGTCGTCAAGGCCGATGGCTATGGCCATGGCGCGGTCGCGGTGGCGCGCGCGCTGACCGCGGCGCGGGCCGTGGCGGGGTTTGCGGTCAGCCTCGTCGAGGAGGGCGTCACGTTGCGCGACGCCGGGGTGACCGCCCCGGTGCTCGTGATGGGCCCGAGCCAGCACGGCGGCGAGGATGACATGGTGATGGCGGGGCTGACGCCGGTGATCGGGTGCGCCGAGGATCTCACCGTGCTCGCCGCGATCGCGAGGCGGCGCGAACGGACGATCGAGGCCCACCTCAAGGTCGACACCGGCATGGGCCGGCTCGGCGTGCCGATCGAGGACGCCGTCGAGATCGCGGTCGATGCGGCCCGGACGGGGATCGCGATCGTCGGGCTCATGACGCACCTGGCGTGTGCCGACACCGACGACCCCGCCGACCCGCAGTCGATGACGCGCGACCAGCTGCGCCGGTTCGAGGAGGTCGACCGTGCCGTGACCGCCGCCGGGGCCCCGCTGCGCGTACGCCATGCGGCCAACAGCAGCGGCGCGTTGATGTTTCCGGAGGCAAGGTTGGATCTGGTGCGCACCGGGATCGCGATCTACGGCAACGGACGGTGGCCCGCACCGGCGGATGCCGCGCCGCGCCAGTCCGCGATGCGGCTGGTCACCGAGGTCGCGCAGCTGCGGACGATCGCCCCGGGCACCAGCGTCGGCTACGGCGCGGCCTGGCGGGCGCCCCGTCCCAGTCGGGTCGCGGTCCTGCCGCTGGGGTACGCCGACGGGCTACCGCGGCGGGCGAGCGGCCGGGCGTATGCCGCCATCCGTGGCCGGCGGGTCCCGCTGGTCGGCTTGATCAGCATGGACATCGCCGTCGCGGACGTGACCGAGTTGCCAGAAGTTGCCGTGGGCGATGCCGCGGTGCTGCTCGGGCGTGCGTCCGGAGGTGCGTCGATCTCGGTCGCCGAGTATGGTGCATGGGCCGGGCTTTCCGAGTACGAAGTGACCTGCGGAATGAGCAAACGCGTGCCGCGCACCTACGTCGGAGATCCGCGGTGAGCGCGACCGGACCGGCCGATGACAAGGGCGGCGAACCGGCCGGGCAGGCGCCGGACGGCCACACGGCGAAGGCCGTCAGCGGCGCGGTCGTCGAGGGCGTCCGGGAAGCTGGCGCCCCGGTGCTTCGCTTCCTCGAGACCGTCGGCGCCCACCTGATCCTGGTCGGCCGCGCGCTGTCCTGGTTGCCGCGCCGGCCGTTCCGGTTCGTCAATTACCTCGAGGCCGCCGAGTACATCGGGTTCGGCAGCTTGCCGATCGTGCTGCTCGTGGGCGCGTTCACCGGGATGGTGACGTCGCTGCAGTCGGTGTACGCGTTCAGCCAGTTCGGCCTCGAGTCGTTCTCCGGCGGGGCGACCGGCAAGGCGCTGTCGATCGAGCTGGGCCCGGTCTTGACGTCGCTCATGCTCGCCGGCCGCGTCAGCGCGGGCATCGCCACCGAGCTCGGCACGATGCGGATCACCGAGCAGATCGACGCGCTCGAGTCGATGGCGGTCTCGCCGGTCCAGTACCTCGTGTTGCCGCGGCTGATCGCCTCGATGGTGGTCATGCCGATCCTGGCGCTGACGTTCTTCGTGGTCGGCATGGGAGGCGCCTGGCTCGTCGCCGTGGTGATCAAGCACGTCGATCAAGGGCAATGGGTGGCAAACCTGCGCGATCTGGTCGACCCGCTCGACGTGGTCCAGGGGCTCATCAAGAGCGTGTTCTTCGGCTTCCTGGTCGCGCTGGTCGGCTGCTACCAGGGCTTCAACGCCACCGGCGGTGGCCGCGGGGTCGGCATGGGCACGACGCGCGCCGTCGTGATCGCCTCGGTCTCCACGCTGGTCATCGATTACTTCCTGACCGACATCCTGTTCGCGGTGTTCCGCAACGCGCCGGCCTGACGACGCCCCCGAGGACGCCCTGAGGACAGATCGCATGACGGTTGCCCGAGGACGCGGTGGCTGCCCGGCTGGCCGGCCGGCGGTCGGCCTGTACGAGGAGCTGACACCGGCGTCGATCTGGTCACGCGGAGCGCCGCCGGCATGATCTTCGGCGGCTGCGAGCGGTATAACCTCAGCTCGGTGCTGAGCTCTCGAGCCTGGGTGTCTGTCGTTCGCATCGCGGCGTCGCTCTGCGCGCATGGCCGCGCGCATGACGGCGTGCCCGGCATCCCGGCAGGAGGTCGCGCATGAAGTCGCTGTCCGCAGGTGTTCGCGTGGCGATCTTGTTCCTGCTGCTCACGATCGGCACCTACCTGGTGTGGAAGAACCTCGGGCAGAACCCCGCGGGCAAGGACAACTACACGCTGTTCGCGAAGTTCCGGGATGCGTCGGGCCTGCCGAAGGGCACCAAGGTCGTCATCGCCGGCCTGCCGAAGGGCGAGGTCGCCGGGCTCGAGATCGAGGGCCGCTACGCCAAGGTCACGTTCAAGGTCGACGACGAGATCACGGTGTGGACGAGCGCCGTGGTCGTGAAGAAGGCGCGATCCTTGCTCGGCGACAACTACCTGGAGATCGATCCGGGAGAGGAGATCAAGCAGGCGCCGGATGGCAGCCGCCAGGCGTTCACCAAGCTGGGGCCCAGCTGCCCGACCTACAAGGACGCCGATCGCCGCAAGTCCGATGTGTGCCGCCAGATCGGCAACGTGATCGAAGCGACCACGCCGGACCAGCTGCTGCACCGGATGGAGCAGACGCTGCCGAACGTCGATCGCGTGCTCGAGAGCGTGCGCGATCTCTCGGAGGACGTGCGCCGGATCGTCAACGGCCCGCTGCAGTCGGTCGCGACCCGCGTCGATGGCCTCGTGCAGCGCGAGGCCGGGACGGTGAGCGATATCATCGACCGCGCGGATCGATCGATGGCGAAGATCGAGCAGATCGCGACCGACCTGCACTCGATCACCAAGGGCGCCGATCCGCGGATCGATCAGATCCTGAAGAACCTCGATGAGGCGTCGGCGGAGGCCAAGGATCTGGTGGTGACCGCGCGCAACGAGCTCACGCAGACCGGCGACGCGCTGCGCGGCAAGCTCGACAAGCTCGACGGCGTGATCGGCAACACCGAGTCGATCACGCAGAAGATCAACGATGACAAGGGCACGCTCGGCCGGCTGGTCAACGATCCGGCGATCGCCGACAACGTCGAGCAGATCACCGATGACGCCAAGGGCTTTTTGGGCACGCTGTTCGGCCTCAAGGCCTACGTCGGGCTGCGCAGCGAGTACAACGTGTTCGCCGGCCTGGCGCGCCACTACGTCACCGTCGAGCTCCACACCCGGCCCGACAAGTTCTACTTGATCGAGCTCGAGAAGGGCCCGCGCGGCGCGTACCCCGACGTCTCGCTGACGTTCGATCCGACGGTCGATCCGACGCACTGGATCAGGAAGACGGTGATCGAGGACAAGACGCGCTTCACGTTCCAGTTCGCCAAGCGGTTCTCGTGGCTGACGCTGCGCTACGGCCTCAAGGAGTCGACCGGCGGGATCGGCGCGGACGCCGACCTCCACTGGTTCGATCGCGATCTGCGGTTCTCCGTCGATGCGTTCGACGCCTCGTTCGATCAGTACCCGCGGGTCAAGCTGACGGCCGCGATCGAGCTGTTCCACCACCTCTACGTGCTCGGCGGCGTCGACGAGCTGCTCAACAGCCCCGACACGCTGCAGATCGTCAAGGGCACCTCCGACGTGCCGATCCAGTTCGATACGCTCCGGTTCGGCCGCGACTACTTCCTCGGCGGCATGCTGCGGTTCAATGACGAGGATCTCGCCGCGCTGCTCACCGTCGGCGGCTCGGCGATCGGCGGCGCGACGAAGTAGCCGGCGCCGGCAGCGCGCTAGCGATCGTGCGTGATCCGGACCCGGGCGATCAGCTCGCGGAGCTCGGCGTCGTCGACCGCACCGACCTCGCGCACGATGCGCTCGCGGGCGGCGCCGGTGGCAGGCGGCGGCATCGGGCGCGGCGGCGGGGCAGGCTTGCGAGCCGCGCGCAGGGCCACCGGATCGCGGCCATGACGGCCGGTGAGGCGAAACCGGAGGTCGTCGAACAAGCTCGGCTCGCCGAGCCGCTCGATCAGGCCCTTGAGCAGCTGCGGGCGAAGCAGGTTGAGCTCATGCAGCCACGCGCTGGTCGCGACCTCGATCCATAACAAGCGATCGGTGACGCCATCGGGCCGGGTGCGCTGGGCGATCTTGGGGCCCACCAGCTCGCTCCACTCGGTGAGGAGCCGGCCGGCGCGCACCTGATCGCTGATGCCGTGGAACGCGAGCGCCGCGGCGACGGCATCGGACGCGGGCAGGGTGCCGAGCGCTCGCGCCGGGCCCTTCATGGACGCCGGGCGCGCGGGGCGCGCCGGGCGCTTCACGACGCGCGCAGCCGGCGGATCAGCTCGCGGAGCCGCCGGTCACCGTCGCCATCGCGGCTGACGAAGCGCAGCCCCGAGCCGCCCGACGGCACGTGATACGAGACCCGCCCGGCGATCGCGATCGGCGCGGCGGCGCCCGGCGGCATGACCTCGAGCGTCAGCTCGGTGTCGATCGGCAGCGGCTCGGTCGTCGTGAGCAACGCGCCGCCGACGCCGATCTCGCTGATCCCGCACTCGACGAAGTTCGCGCTGTTCGTGATCCGGTACCGCACGACGAACGACACGGGCAGCCGGTGGTGACGGCGGCGCTGCACGTCGGTACGCTTGCCGGAGAACACGTCGTGAAGGAACGTGAGCTTGGTTTGCTCGTCGGGCGCGAGATCGATGGTCGCACCGGCGCGCACCCGCATGCGCGGCAGCGCCGGGCGCCAGCTCTGCACCGTGCCGCGAACGAGCACCTTGTTGGGGAGGAGCTGCGACGACACCTCGATGATCACGGCCTGCTGCGGCTCGAGCTCGTCGGTCGTGGGCACGAAAACAGGATCCGTGGCTGACTCGCTCGGGGCGAGTTCCCGCCACTCCTCTGCGGTCCGAATTCGGAGCTTCAGGATCACCATCTACGACTGCGGTCGACGGTACCAAACTGCGGAGGCCGTGCGCCAGTTTAGGGATCGCGTTTGGTCACATTACGTAGAGATCTGCGGCCGATCACCGGTGCCGGAAGCGCAATCCCCAGACCTTGAACAGCGCTTCGAGGAAGATCGTGCGCGACATCTTCGACTGACCTACACGTCGGTCGACGAACACGATCGGCGTCTCGACCACCCGCAGGCCCCTCTGGAGCGCGCGGTACTTCATCTCGATCTGAAAGCTGTAGCCATTCGAGGTGATCGTCGACAGATCGATCGCCTCGAGCGCGGCGCGCCGCCAGCAGATGAAGCCGGCGGTGACATCCCGCAGCTCGACGCCCAGGACCGTGCGGGCGTAGAGGCTGCCGCCCCGGGACAGGAGCTTGCGTCCGAGCCCCCAGTTCTCGGTCCCGCCGCCCGGGACGTAGCGCGATCCGACGACGACATCGGCGCCATCCTGGGCCAGCGCGAGCATCTGCGGGAGATACTTCGGGTCGTGGCTGCCGTCGGCGTCCATCTCGAACAGGTAGTCGAAGCCGCGCGCGAGCCCCCAGCCGAAGCCTTCGAGGTAGGCGGTCCCCAGGCCGAGCTTGCCGGTGCGGTGCATCACATGCAGGCGGGGCTGGGCGGCGGCGAGCTCGTCGAGCAGCGCGCCGGTGCCATCCGGTGAGTTATCATCGACAAAGAGCAGCTCGGTCTCCGGCAGCGCGGCGAGCAAGCGGCCCGCGATCTCGCGCACGTTGTCGCGCTCGTTGTACGTCGGAACGACGATCAGCGCTTGCGGCATGGCAGGCGCGGACCATAGCGATCCGTCGTCCGCGCCGCAACGCGCTATGCTCGCGATGGTGAGGTCGCGCCGCGCGTGGGTCTACGTGCTGACGATCGCGGCGCTCGTCGTGCCGGCGGGCGGCATCGCCTACCTCGGCGCGGTGTCGTATCGCGACGAGCGCGGCGCGGTCTCGGCCCAGAACGAGCGCCAGCGGCAGGCCGCGCTGGCGATCGCCGAGGGGATCTCCCACGCGGTCGACGAGGCGCTCGACGCGACCGAGCGCGCGGTGGCCACCGGGGCGCGCGGGGTGCCATCGCCGCTCGCGCGCTACTGGTTCTGGATCGACGCCGAGCAGCACCTGCGGGTGCCGCATCACGCCGAACCCACGGCCGAGCTTGGCGGCGGGCTCGAGCGCGGCGCGGGCTGCGCGAACGGCCGGCTCGAGGACTGCGTGCACGAGCTGGCGACGCGGCAATCCCGCATCGCGCGGCTGTCGGCGGCGCGCCGCGCCGAGGCGGGGGCGAACTGGCAGGAGGCCCGGCGCCAGTACACCGCGCTCGCTGCGTTCGCCGACACCGGGCCCACGGCGCTGCTCGGCCTCGCGCGCGTGCTCGCCCGGCTCGAGGATGGCCGCGCGCCCGAGGCGCTCGCCGAGCTCGAGCGGCGGTTCGGCGATCGCAGCTTCGAGGGGATCCCGGTGCGGCTCGTGGCGGCGACCCTGCGCGCCGAGGTGCCGGGGGCGCGGGGCGGGCCAGGGGGCAAGACCGACGCGAAGCCCGACGCCCAGCCCGACGCCAGGACCGACGCGCTGTTCGGTGTCGCGGACGACGTGCTCGCCGGCAAGTACGCGATCGCGCCGGTCGTCCAGGTCGGCGTGCTGGCGCACGTCCGGTCGCGGATCCCGGGCGCGCGGACGCCCGCGCAGGCGAGCCGGCTCGCGCGGCTCGACGCGCAGATCCTCGAGCTCCGGACCCAGGCGCGCACCGCGGCCGGGCTCGCCGACGATCTCGCCGAGATCATGCGCACCGCGACGCCGGCGTGGCGCGGCAGGTCGGCGGCCCGCGAGCCCGCGCGCACGCTGATCTATCGCCGGCGCAGCGACGGTGGGGTGATCGGGTTCGCGGTCGACGCGCCGATGCTCGAGGCCGCGGCCGGCGGCGCGCCGGGATCTGGCGTCGCCAACGTCGCCAACGTCGCCAGCGTGGCCCTGCGGGCGCGCCCGCTGGTGCTGCTGCCCGGGACGGCTCCCGGGCCCGAGCTGCGCACGATCCAGCAGGTCCCGCTGGGCGCCGCGCTGCCGCACCTCAGCGTCGCGATCGTCAACCCGCTCGCCGATCCGGATCCGCTCGACGAGGTGATCCGCGAGCGCTCCCGGCGCCACGTGATGTACACCTCGGCGCTCGCGATCGCGCTGGGCCTGGGGCTCGTCGCCACGATCCGCGGTGCCGCGCGCGCCCGCGAGCTGGCGCAGCTCAAGAGCGACTTCGTCTCGACGGTGTCGCACGAGCTCAAGACCCCGCTCACGTCGATCCGGATGTTCGCCGAGATGCTCGAGCAGGGGGTCGCGCAGGGCGATCCCGCGAAGATGGCGCGCTATCACGGGGTGATCGTGCAGGAGAGCCAGCGGCTCGGGCTCCTGATCGCCAACCTGCTCGACTATGCGCAGATCGAGAAGGGGACCCGCCGCTATACCCAGCTGCGCCAGGGCATCGGCCAGCTCGCGCGCCACGCGGTGACCACGTTCGAGACGTTGCGCGATCCCGAGAGCGACGGGCGCAATCCGCTCGCCGTCGCGGTGTCTGCCGAGGCGATGCACGCCGAGGTCCTGGTCGATCGCGACGTGGTGGTCGGCGCCGTGCTGAACTTGCTCGCGAACGCCGCGAAGTACGGCGGTGGCGCGCACCCGATCGAGGTCCAGGTCGATGCCGACGCCGGCGCCGCGTGGATCGGCGTGCGCGACCATGGTCCGGGGATCCCGCCGGCCGAGCAGGCGCGGATCTTTCGCGAGTTCTATCGCACGCCGGACGCCTACCGCTCGGGCGTCGAGGGCACGGGCCTGGGGCTCGCGCTGGTCAAGCGCCACATCGAGGCGCTGGGCGGCACCGTCGAGGTCACCTCGGCGGTGGGTGAAGGTGCGACGTTCACTATCCGGCTGCCGCGCGCGGCCGGTGGCCAGGAGCCCGCATGACCCGGATCCTCGTCGTCGAGGACGATCCGTCGATCCGCATGGGGCTCGAGGACACGCTCACCGCGAAGGGCTACGAGGTCGACGCCGTCGGGCGTGGCGGCGAGGGCGCCGACAAGGCGATCGCCGGGCGCTACGATCTCATCGTGCTCGACGTCATGCTGCCCGATCTCGACGGCTTTGAAGTCTGCCGGCGGATCCGCGCCAGCCGCGGCGCGTCGCGCAGCGTGCCGGTGATCATGCTGTCGGCGCGCGGCGCGGAGCTCGATCGGGTGCGCGGCCTCGAGCTCGGCGCCGATGACTACGTCACCAAGCCGTTCTCGCTGATGGAGCTGCTCGCGCGGGTGGCGTCGGTGTTGCGACGCGCCCACGGCGAGGCCGCCGAGCCGACCGGCCTGGTGTTCGGCGGCATCGAGATCGATCTCGCCGGCCAGGTCGCGCAGCGCGCCGGCAAGCGCATCGAGCTGCCGAGCCGCGCGTTCGCGATCCTGAAGGTGTTCGCCCGGCGGCCCGGGGAAGTGGTCAGCCGCGACGTGCTGCTCGATGAGGCCTGGGGCTACGAGGACTACCCCAACACCCGCACCGTCGATAACCACCTGGTCAAGCTGCGGCGGGCGCTCGAGGACGAGCCCGACAAGCCCCGGTGGCTGGTGACCGTCCACGGCGCGGGCTACAAGCTCGATATTCCTCGCGATGCGGTGCGGTGGGCGAACGGCGGATCGGGGCGGTGACAACATCGTGACAACGTTTTGCGAGGTCGTGACGGCCCGGTACAGCGTCAGGAAACTTCGGCGCGGCCACTTTGCTATCAAGGAAGTGGGCGAGGCGATGGCGCCGGCATCAGGGTCCCCACCTTCCGGCGGGGGTAGCTCTGGTGCCGGCGCAGCGCCGATTTTCGGATGGCCGGTCTGGCTGCTCCCGTGCCTCGTGTCCGTGCTCGTCGCGTGCCGTGACGATGCGCCGCCCCGGCCGCGGCCGGCCGAGATCTCCGCGCCCGACCGCGTGGCCGCCGATCCGGCGCGCGGCGTCACCACCGAGCTCGACGGCGCGTCGCCCGCGTTCGGCGACGCCGTGCTCGCCGAGCTGACCGGTGATCTCGCCGCGGCGCGCGCCGGGGTCGCGCGCGGGCGG